>LPNX010192861.1:85050-128722 GCA_001517045.1 Pseudotsuga menziesii | reverse complement strand
TATATAAACTGTGAGGATGAGCAAGAAAGAAGTTACTCATCATGTATTCTTATAAAAAATAGTCTTTATTTTTAACAACATTTTTTATTAAAATATTAAAAAAAAACATAAAACATTACTAAAATTATAAAAAATATTTTCATTATAAAATAACATTTTTAATAATAGTATGTAATTCTAAATATAAATCTCTTAATTAACTCAAAACTTGATTGAAATGATAAAATCTCACCCTAATTTCATTTTACCAAAATTCATGATTAAAATAAATAAATTAAATTAAATTTCTTAAAAAAAAACTTTGATAAGAGGTTGATAAATGGATAAGTCCTATCTCAACGCCTGCGATTGCTTCTCAAAATTCAAAATTTGATAGAGGCTCGCACTTGCTTCAGCTTCGAAATTCTCTTACAAATGGTACCCGCTTGATTGAAAAAACCACACTTGCTTTTCAAGCTTTGAAATTCTCTTACAAATGGTAACGGTTTGATTGAAAAAGCCATAAAATCAAAAAGTAACGGGTGGATTGAAAAAGCCATAAAATCAAAGACCATAGGTAACGACGGTTAAAGTTTGATAAGTTGATGGTTTGTCAAAGTTTGATAAGAGGCTATGGTTGTTTATCAAATTAAAAAATGGATAATTAACAACAAATAGGGTGGGCTCCCGTTTAAGTTTTTAGAGTCTGTTTTTTTTGTGGTTTGTTTGTCTGTGTCTGTGTTGTGTCTTATTTTAGCTTGTAACAAAGGAAGCATAGATTAAAGATTCTATAGAGCTGTGACAGATGGCAAGGTTCATCACAGGTGTTGTGGAGCTGTAACAAAGAACCAGGTTTTGCATAGGTATGTTTTATGATTTTATATTTGATGGTTTTCATAGATGAGTTAAATGAATTGAAATTGTAGGTTGATGTAGGAATTCAATAAAAATAATATTTCTGGTTTTCTTAGAATAGAGATAAAAATTAGAGATTGAATTCAGAAATTCAGTGAACAGTTTCTTAGACTGCACCGATCAGCGCTCGACCATCTTTGGTTGGTCACCACTTCAACTTCACCGAACGACGATCGACCATCTTTGCTTGGTCGCCTTAGTTTAGTAAATTTCAAAAGCATTACATATTTAAGTGCTCGGGTAAATGTTTAAGTATTACGACGTGGATAGAATTTGAAATAAGTGTTAGGATAGCCTAAAAAAATGTTTCAAAGTGTTATCATCTCCATAGGGCTAGTAGTGTGATGGGCTTCCTCTCAAGTCAAGGAGGATATAGAATGTAGTAAGGTGTGAATTTTTCCTCTTGCGGTATGATGGTCCAAGCAAGGAATGTCGGATCTGGATCTGGATCTTGATATTAAAGTAAACCAGTGGATCTGGATCTTGTTTAGGTTCTTGATCCCTAAGACATGGCCGCCACTACATTTATGTGTTGATGGGTATTTGGAAAGGTTCTAGACCCTTATCATAATTATGAGACAATATGTTCATGTGTATTGTAGGCCCGTTTTTTCTTCCAATTGCAGGATGGAAAAATAATTCTGTCTATGGCTTAGTTGTGAAAATGTTTGGTGAGGTCGAATCATAGACAGAGTCACTGCTCCCTTCCGATGAGATCCATGGGATTGTTCCTAGAAACTCTATGCCTATCTGGTCATGCCCGCCTTCATAAACTTGGTTGTTTGATAGCTAATCAAATACCTGTACATGACAAATTAAACTCACAACTGTCTGAATCGATTTCTATATGTTGCAACCTCTGCAAATGTTAAACAATTTTTTCAAATTTGAACTCTCAATAAGTGGGAAAACTCAAGAGATGCTTCCTGGGTTAAAATTAGGTGTCAATTGATTGAGCTAACTCTTTGGAGTAATAGTTTAGACTAGATTGAACTCATATTAGAATTTTCAACCAACAAGGAAACCCAAGAAATGCCTTTCAAATTGTAGAATTAAAAATAAGTTACAATTGATTAAGCTAACCCTTTAGATTAATAGTTTAAATTAAACTTGAAAAAAACCCAATGATTATCAAATATTAGAATGGTCTTGAAGACAATAGTGAGCACAGTAGAACATGGATACAATATAAAGGATATATAATAAATTGGTTGTTATTGTTCTTCTTAAGCTCAATAAATTGGTGGGTTTTGAATTTTACAATAATTAACGTATCAGCGACTGTTTGCCCAATAGGATCCTCATATATTTTTGGAGGATGAAATTATTTTTCTTATTAGTTGTTAAAATTTTATCATTGCAATTAGGAAAAGGCAAATGAAATCTACGGTCTAGGTGGAGGTGGGTTAAATTTTATAATACAATCTGGGTGGAGGTGCAGCTGATCCAATATGACTAGTAACATACTGAATCCCTGGTTGATTGGGTAATAGGAAACGAGAAGCAAATGATCTTCAAGGTTTTAATGAATGCATTTGATGGATACACTGTTCAGTCTTGTCATTGCTGTAGCTCTTTCAGACCCTGGCTTTGTTATTATATGAACATGGATATGTATTTGATGGCTTTCTATCGAGCCGACATAGAGAGATTAGTTAGAAACCGCACCAAACCACATGCCTACTTCTTCTGGACATGTGGTTTTATTTCGTCTTGTCACGGTTTCCATTGATTTGATCTGTTCTTGTTCTTAGTAGCATAATGCACAGTGATGCCATACCCTTCTTAGTAGAATGGGATGTGGGTGGTGGAGGTGTTCGGTTCCTTGTCAGGTCAGCCAGCTTCCTTCCTTTCAGCACTAGCTACTTCGTTGGTTCATTAGCTGCTTCCTTCCATACAGACTCCTTACAGCTTGTCTGAGCTTTAGATGAGACCCTCCTAAAGTTCCTTCCTATGAATGACGGACTTTAGTTGAGACCCTCCATCTATATCTATAGTCCTTTAGTCCTTACCACTACTGTGCTAGCTGCCCGCTGAGTTATGCCCATGAAGGGTGCGTTGGCAACTTTGGAACTCTATCAGTTCGGTCTGAAGTGTTGTTTATTGGTGCAGTCAGCTTGGGCTTTAAGTGAAGTTGAGTTAACATGAGGAACCCTTTTGAGAGGGATTTTATAGGAGAATAGACTTTATAAATATTGGTATAATTACTTCTCTACTTTTGGCAGGTTGTAAATTGCATTCTGGGAAGTCCTAATGTACGTATGCAACATCTAGATGATATATGGCCACGCCTTTGATTAGTTCGGGAATTTCCATTGCTGGATTATTCATCTGTTAATATATATATATATATAATTACATCCAACAACGCACAGTTTTTTACAGGTTTTTATTCGCTGCTTTTCGTCTAAATTAGGATTTTCGTTTTGACTTTTATTTCAATAATGCAAGGTTGATGAATGTATTAATCATGTTTGTAAACGTCACCAAGATCAAGAGTCGCACAGTAACAGAGGAGGAGGATGTCGTTGAGGAAACTAGGATCTCAGTTTAGTCATATATTTGCCGACGTTAGTCACAGAGATCAATCACAGGAGTAGGAAATCAAAATTAGGTTACAATATTGATCATCTTGTTTCCGGAATCAGATGGCTTGTTTTCATCCCTGAATTACAGTCCTTAAATAGGGCATTTGTACACAAGCATGAAATATTTTTTAATTACGAACAACTGTAGAAATTCCTTTGAGATACATATGTGCCAAATTACCATCAAAGCACAATGTCAACTGTTCACATAATGCTTATTGAAGCACAACTTAGGGTTTCGATCCATTTCTACTCAACGGTTGAGATCAGATCGCCACCAGGGTTGGTACTTTGACCACCAAGTTAGTCATTAAGGATCGTGGCAAAGATTTTGTCAGTTTAGTCTGGCCACAAAATTTCAGCAATACAATTCGAGTACTTATCCAGACGATTTTGAGCTTGCAGCTAAGTCTGCTCGTTGTGAATTAAAAAGTAGAGAAAAGCTACTTCAAATTGCAGATCGATAGTACCAATCCATAACAATCTGTGTATCAAGATGGGTTTATTTTATGTACTGATTCAAATAATTATTTCTATCGGCCCTCTTTTCCTTGTAGTTAGACATATACATGTATCAGATACTAATTTCCTTTCCGCCATGGTATAGCATTATAATTTATCTTTCATGGAAGAGATGCCTTCGATTTCATCGAACTCATCTTGAGCTGCTTGCAAATTCCTAAGAAGTGTACTTCAGAGTATGTATTTGTGCCATATTTTCCTTCGGAAGAACCTAAAAAGTTTGCCAATGTTCAAAAGATCTTTGGAGCGAGCAACGTGACTAAAATTCTTAATGATTTGTATCCTCACTAGCCGGAGGATGCAGTGAATTCTCTGACTTACGAAGTGAAAGCCCGCTAGAAAGATCAGGGGTTTGTGCAGAAAAATTAAAAATACAATAGCAATAGCAAGTAATATAGTGTAATATGGAATGGAATTCCTTCTTGAGTTTTCAATTGCTGAATTTGGGTTTGTGTATTGTTTTCAATTGCTGAACCATAAACGGAATTGGTGCTCCCTTCTGATCAGATTCGGCCCAACTCCTGTCCGGTTGCCGTAGTGTATGGAGTCTGGAGTTTGTAAGGCTTCCCTGGGATTGTTTCCAAAAAGTCTGTTTATCTCGTCATACCAGCCTTCATAAACTTTTCTGTTGGACAGCTGATCAAACACCATTATTTTACAACACAAAACGGTCTCTAACATCTCCTTTAGCCCTGTCCTTATCTTATCGGATCTTCTCAGAGAGGTAAGTCTTAAGGAAAGCAAGGTAACTATATCATGCCTAGCCTTAAATACATCTCAAAGCTCACAAGCCCAACATTAGATTCTACCCCACCAGGCAGCTTCAAGAAGGTGCTTGAAATACTAATTAGGCCACATACTCCCCACAATTATTACAGTAAACTCCTTAACCACCCGTGTGCACTAAACTGTTCCTGCACTAAACCGGCCCTGAAATAAAAAAACTCATAGCACAGGCTCCCTCTCAGAAGAAAGTAAGAAGGCGGTTACACAAACATAAGCCCTCTTACCATAAGAGAACAATACTCAAGGAGCTTCCGGTTAAATACAAACCCCACTAGAACCCCAGGACATAGCATCGAGGAGACATAACATCAAGGAACACTAGAATCCAAGTACACCTTCATTAGAGTCCACCCAGTATAACCAATGGTTTTAAAAGACAGATACTCCATGTACTAACATCATTATACAAATAGGGAAGGGGTCCTTATCAGATTAGTTCATATTCAATATAGAGCAACTTCATAACCAGCTAATAAGATAAAGCTCTATAAAAACTTGGTCTGATCACTCCCTGCTCCAACAACTGCTGCAGCCAGCCAGCCTTCCTTTCAGGTCAGGTCAGCCTTCCTTCCTTTCAGCACTAGCTACTTCGTTGGTTCATTAGCTGCTTCCTTCCTATAACGACTAACAAAAGTACCAAGAAAAGATAAAAGTTCCTTATAGATTTTCTGAGCTTTAGATGAGACCCTCCTAAAGTTCCTTCCTACGAATGGCGGACTTTAGATGAGACCCTCCATCTATATCTACAGTCCTTTAGTCCTTACCACTACTGTGCCAACTGCCCGCTGAGTTATGCCCATGAAGGGTGCGTTGGCAACTTTGGAACTCTATCACTTCGGTTTGAAGTGTTGTTTATTGGTGCAGTCAGCTTGGGCTTTACATGAAGTTGGGATAACATGAGGAACCCTTTTGAGAGGGATTTTATAGGGGAATAGCCTTTATAAATATTGGTATAATTACAATATTGGTTTACAATCCCCTCCAAAAGCCCATCATTTTAACTTCTCTACCCTCCAAAAGCCCGTCATTTTAACTTCTCTACTTTTGGCAGGTTGTAAAGTGCATTCTGGGAAGTCCTAATGTACATATGCAACATCTGATATATGGCCACGCCTTTGATTAGTTCGGTAATTTCCATCATTTTAACTTCTCTACCCTCCAAAAGCCCATCATTTTAACTTCTCTCCTTTTGGCAGGTTGTAAATTGCATTCTAGGAAGTCCTAATTTACATATGCAACATCTGATATATGGCCACGCCTTTGATTAGTTCGGTAATTTCCATTGCTGGATTATTCATCTGTTAATATATATATATATATATAAACAATTACGATTTTCGCGTTATCCAACAACTCACAGGTTTTGATTCGGTGCTTTTCGTCCAAATTAGGCTTTTCGTTTTCACTTTTATATCAATAATGAAAGGTTCATGAATGTATTAATCATGTTCGTAAACGTCATCAAGATCAAGAGTCGCACATTAACAAAGGAGGAGGATTTTGTTTAGTCAGAGATCAGTCACAGGAGTAGGAAATCAAAATTAGGTTACAATATTGATCATCTTGTTTCCGGAATCGGATGGCTTGTTTTCATCCCTGAGATACAATCCTTTAAGGGTTGATAATAGTATTGGATAGGGCATTTGTACACACGCATGAAATATTTTTTAATTTCGAACAGTTGTGGCAATTCCTTTGAGATACAGATGTGCCAAATTACAATCAAAACACAATGTTAACTGTTCACATAATGCCTATTGAAGCACAACTTAGGGTTTCAATCCATTTCTACTCAACGGTTGAGACCAGTTCGACACCAGGGTTGGTACTTTGACCACCAAGTTAGTCATTAAGGATGGTAGCAAAGATTTTTATGGCTTCGACTTCATCGAACTCATCTTGAGCTGCTTGCAAATTCCTAAGAAGTGTACTTCAGAGTATCTATATGTGCCATACTTTCCTTAGGAAGAACCTCAAACATTTGCCAATGTTCAGAAGATCTTTGGAGTGAGCAACGTGACTAAAATTCTTAATGATTTGGATCCTCATTAGCCCAAGGATACAGTGAATTCTATGACCTAAGAATCGAAATCCCGCTTGAAATACCATGGGTTCTGCAGAAAAATGAAAAAAGGATAGCAATAGCAAGTAATATAGTGTAATATGGAATGGAATTCCTTCTTGGGTTTTCAATTGCTGAATCATAGACGGAATTGGTGCTTCCTTCCGATGAGGCCCAAATCCTGTCCGGTTGCTATACATGTTGTTCTAGAGTTTGTAAGGCTTCCCTCGGATTGTTCCCAAAAACTCTATCTATCTCGTCATGCCAGCTTTCATAAACTTGTATGTTTGACGGTTGATCAAATACCATTATTTTACAACACAAAACGGTCTCTAACATCTCCTTTAGCCCTATCCTTATCTTATTGGATCTTCTCAGGCGGTAAGTCATAAGGAAGGCAAGGTAACTAAATCATGCCTAAAGAGGACTGGTGATACCACTTTAACAATACAATGGATTTCTATCTTATTTTAGGGACTTTTTGATATTTAATTGATGTATTTTCTTAATAGCAACAGCAATTTAACCTTCCACAGCAGCAGCATTAGCAGGATAAGAATTGGATAAGAAGGATACAACTTGTCCACATTCGGTCTAAATTCGGTAGCAGTAGCAAGTTGAGCAACAGCCCCAACCCAAACCCGCAGATTAGGCAGCAGCAGATTAGGCATCTGTTAATAAGAAATCTCCTTCATGTTATGGATCTTAGGTTGTAGACCAGACGATAGATTCATTTACTCTTTTGACTTTATAAGGGTGCACTTCCCAAAATAGCCTTAATCCTCTTTCCAGTGAGATAGCCTTAATCCTCTTTCCAGTGAGATGGAGCATGCAGCGAATCATGGGCAGTGGAGAGTTCTTTATGGAAAGAGGTGCATCCAATGAAAGTCATATACTCTTTTGAACAGCGGATCACAATACTCGAACCTCTAATCTAGCGAATAGAACCAGATTATAGGACCAGTGAGGTCGGATGAGGTGGACTCATACACAAAGTAAATTCAGTAAGTAGAGGTGCTTATGGTTGTGAAGTGGAGGAGGCAACGAACTGGAGGAAGCTTACCATCTTTAGCATTCAAAGGATTGAGATTACTGGGGATAGCGTGCATAGTTTTCCATAGGTTGCTTGAGGGAGTTACAATCTGATGTTATCTTTCTATTCAAGTGGACTGATACATGTGCATAGTGCTAACTGGACTTTGCATGTGTTACTGTTGTTTTCTTTTAGTTCAAAACAAGTTTACATGCTATTCTAGCTAAGAAGAAAGAGTTTGATCTTCAGAATAATTGTGATTTAAACAGGGAGATAACATAATCCTGGGAAATAGATATAAGTCTTCTTCCTCATTATTGTTGTATTTTTATTTTTATAAATTTTTACCCTGTATTTTTGCACAAAGTCGCTTGCCTTACCTAAGGAAAGTGAGGGGCCATTCTATATAGAATTGCTCCATCCCAATAGCATATATTGGAGATTAAAGCTAATGCATAAGTTCTTCCCTTGTCTATGAAAAGAAAGAGGAAGCCAAGGAAATTCTCGGTGGTAAATTGGAGAGTGAAAAGATGCTTTTCGCTATTAATTTCACTTTGTCAGGTCTCTATTTTTCTTGGCCAGGCTTGGCCCAAATAATAGGTTCTAGTTACCAGCTGACACTTTCTGAAATTGGGTGCATCAAATAAAATGATCCCTTCTTTTTGGCTGAGAGACTCAAACCTCACACTTTTCTAGCTATTATGGATACAAATAAACCTCACATCTTGAGTGGCTTTTATATAAACCCATAAAAACAAACCTTTTATAAATGGATTTTACCCTAAACCTTTACTTAAAACAGGTCGTTAACCAGAGCTCAACAACTTGTTAAGCCAATGATAATCCGCATACAATGATGAAAACCAACCATTTCTCCACAGGTTAATAACCAACCCAGTCAGTTACAAACTCACCATTATCTGAATCGATTTCCACTTACACTTGGCTGCTCCAGCTATCAAAGCTGTGGAATAACGATAGTACAACCAATCCGTGTCATGTCCCCTCTCGTCAATCTAGTGAGATGGAAAGGACGTGACACTATAATCGAGCATCTTGCCCCATGAACATAAGCAAAATGCATCGGAAGTAAAAGACATATGCAGAGGTATAATGGAGGAAAATACAATGGAAGTAAATCTCTACTTGAACTTCTAGTAAGCATTCAATACATTCATAACAAGTCTTAAAACAAATACATCGCAGAATTAATACAAGAGAGTACTTATCTTGAAAATGAGCTGCCCCGAGCAATTAGCTATGCCACTACAACGTTCCACCCAACCTTAGGCCAGTTTTGCTCATCAATCTCTCAACACATCTGCCACCCCGAGCAGGGCATTATTTCTACAAGGAAAAAAGGAACAACGGACTCACACATAGCCAACTACACACCAAGGTTCAACCAAGCCAATCCACAATTGGGTTTTACGGGCTGCTAAAGGCAATGGAAAGGAAGAATTGCTAAGCTAGTGAGCTCAACCACAGAGCTATGGATACCTCTACAAGATCTATCTAGCTTGGTCCCCACAATACTTACACACCCGACACAAAGAAGTATTCCCTTCACTGCTACACAGTCCCTTAGACCATACCTTCCATTCTAGTGTTCTCCAAAGTGTGCATAGAAGAGTAGCCAACCTCTTTTGATCTTATGTGAGGTTTCTCTCTTCATTAGGTTTATCAATCCAATTCTGGCCCTCTTCCACTCCTAATTCTTACTTACAATTCAGACCAAAACAATGATGCACATAACAACAAAATACAAGAGCTGGGTATGAAGAAAAATGTTTTGGTTGTGGGATAACCAAGATGGGGTTTCCATTAGTCTCGGAAGTCGGGGGCAACCAAAAACGAAATGGTAGATGGGGAATCAACCTTGGGAGAGTAAATTCGATTTCGGAAAACGTTTATGGGCCTTACAGGGGTAGAAATGACCTCTATAAACCCCCAAATCGTCAATCTATTTTTCCCATCCATTGTGCAACACAAAAACATATTTCCAGCCATGAAAAAATGAAGGAAAATGCAGGAAAACACACTAGCTAGCTCCAACTGCGTGAGGAAGTGAAAATCATGGGTGAGGAATGGATTGGAAACACATTTTTAGGTGTTTTCTTGCTCCATAAGAAAAAATACGATTTCCCAGAATTCATGGCTTGCCCATAAACAAAATTTACTACCATACCTGTCCATTCTCAATGCATTAACTACCTCAACCAACTCTTGGAAGAATTAAATGATTGGGTCCATAAATCAAAATGGGTAGTTGAGGGTTTATGGGTTCTCTCATTGACCTTTGGCTTAACACTATTAGCTCAAGGGTTTGAATAATTTTCTTCCCTATTCTTTGTGAAAATCATGCCCCCGTCTCTTGTTGCATTGCATAGCTAGTTGTGGGTATTTTATTAAATTGCATATTCACATGATGTCTCAATTTATATTGTTCCTGGGTAGCACGAGAATCATAGGCATCAATTTTAATTGCCAATACATAAAATGCTAGATCGATGGCGGGGCCTTGGACTTGAGCTCCTCACCATTTAGCAAATAATGAAATATCTATAACCTGATGATGTGTTGTCCATGGTAATTAGTTCAGGACTGTAGGTGTAGATTGTATTAAGTGTTGTAGGTGGATATTATGTTTCCACTTATGGTCGGGCTGTCAAAATCTCAAAGTTGAGAGTGCCTGGTTTCACCCTGTGTTCTTCCTTAGCGACATAGAGTACCAGGAGAGACATAGTAAGGCAGTCCAACCAGATGATGAAATAGAAGCTCTAAATCGGGAGGGTCCATAATTCATGATTTCTAATAACAATTCTACCCGATATCTTTCCTTGATGCAAGGTCTAATGAAGGTATAATGACAGAGATGCACTATTGCATTTATATTGTGGATTGGGAATTGATTTGCATTTTATTTTTCTGGTTCATTATGCTCCAATGTTCAAGTTCAGAGAGGGAAGAAAAGCGTGATACCGAATGGTCGGTCTAATGTGAGTGTAACTGAGTACTCGTCCTTGGAAACATTTTGGTGTTGGGCACCCCCATAGATTTACATAGCCTTCTGAGAACTCCATAGTTTTGAGAAAATTCATCACAAGAAACACCCGACAACGATAGCACAGCTAGATTTTCCTCATAATTAGCTGCTAAGACCACCTTGACTGAATGGTCTGGATTGGCCAAAGGATAAGCAAACAAGAAAATAATACTGAATAGCCTAATTGCCTATTGTAAGGATTGAGTTGTTCAGTCCATAAGCCATAGCCATATTCAAAATTGATCATACAATTGAAGTTTCTGAAGATGAAACTCTTTAGTGGTTTGCTCATGAGTCCAAATGTACATTTTATATAATGGTATTGAAACCTGCAGATGTCAAATTTAGCCAATAACAACCCCATAAAAGTAGTGTCAAAAGGGTATAAAAAGTGTTGACGGTCTTTGAAACAATATATTTCATAATTCTAACTATGAAACAAAGTCTTCCAATTAAGCACTTAAGCCAACCAGTAAGAACACATAAAAAGGTGGTGGAAATGATTTAAGATGTTTTCTAATAAACACTGAACTCTCTTCTTCTCAAGCCCATTGCAATTTACATCTTTGATTAAGTCTATCATATCTTTTAGTCCAAAGCAACACTTGCAACATCTAGATTGACTGCCGCGAATTTGCTTGGGTCCATTGAAGCTAATCTAGCATTTGTCGTAATCCAAGGCATGGCATGGGTCGGTTTGTTCTACCCGAATACAACAACTCTGATTTTTCGGGCATTTCCTATGGTAGCAATGGCCAAACTGCCTCCATCTTGATTAACAAAAGAAGAAGAGAATAACAGTTCTTTTGGTCCTAAAAATAATCTAAATAGTCTAAACCCCTTATCATCAGTAACTAATCTTTCAATACTAAGTGCTCTAAAATTAGTTTTGGAATGTTTTATTGATATTTCTTTACACATATATTTTTATGACATTTTTCAAAACCCTGGTGATGCATAGGATTAACAACATTAAGATTGTATTGTTGTATAATTCTTTTGAAGCCTCTTAATAAAAAGGAAAGGTAATTGTCATTATTATATAATAATATTATAAGTATTTATTCAACATAGTCTTTTAATGTACATTTAGTAAAATATTATTTGTATTTTCTAAAATTTGTTATTTAAAAAATAGTTTTGAAATGTTTATTATTAATAAATTAGATTTGTTTTCACATAAACAAAACATGTTCATGAGAGTTTTTAAAGTTGGATTATGCACAGGATTTGCCATTTAGAGAATGTTAAAGAGCATAGTTTTTTTGGAAAATGATAATGAACCTGAAGAGATATAAAGATTATTATCTTTTTTCCTATTTCACAATATTTAAAGTAATATTTAAATAAGGATGACTAATATATGTTTTGTTTTGTTGTCTTTTTACGTATCAAATATCTTTAAAATATTGATTCATTGTATAGATTGAATTCCAATACATAGATTTATTTGGTGCTTAAAGTAATATTTAAATAAGAATGCATTTCATATTTATTCTAGTTTGTTATTTTTTTAGGTACCATACATGACTTGAACATTGATTTAATGTTATTTGCAAGCATCCTTTGAACATCAATTCAATGTTATTTACAATAGTTTGAAGTGATTTAGGCTGGACTTGTATAATTTATTATTTTTGAAAGTTTTGTAAAGACAAAAACTTACAACTTATTATTCTTAATATATATTACTATATTTTTTGGGATAGGATTAAACCCATCCAAATGCTCTAGATGGCGGGGGGCCTCATTTTTAGATTAGTCTGTCATAGTGTTATGATGTAATATGTTTTTCTTTTCACACTCATTTTTCACTAATTCTCTTCACATAAACTAATTTTATAATAAAAATAGATTTCAATTTCCACTTAATGTTTTCACATAAACTAATTTCAAATTTTATCTAACACAAAAATAATCTTCTTTACATATATTTGAAATTCTAATCATTTTTACTTTAACATAAATAAACTTCAATTTACACTTAATATTTTCACACAAAATAATTTTAAAATTTATCTAACAAACAAAACAATTCAAAAATTCATTACATATATTTGAAATTCTAATAATTTTTATATTTGTTTTGCTTTAATATTTTTATTTTCACATTTTTACTTTTGCTTTTTGTTTTTTTTTTTTCCTTATTTTTTTTTTACACGTTTTCAACTTTATTTATATATAGTTTATATTATTACTGCTATTATTTATATAATTTATATATTTGTTTGTATAGTATTTATATTATACATTGCTATTATTTATATTGGATGTATTTTTTTTTCGTTGATTTTAGTGTAATTTTGGCTTGTGTTTTAGAACTTTGTACATGTATGTATTTTGTATGCAACTCTATGTGTTTGTGTTTGAAATATTTGTACGTGTATTATTTATGCAACTCTATGTATGCGTAGATGGGATGAGCTACGAGACGAGGGTTTTTGATGGTGGTCGGCTCCTGGTTACTGCAACTATCAGCTGGTGAACTCGATTTACATCATCTAGTACCCTCTTAGTCGGTTTCCTTCTTGGTATCACTTTGTGGTTCCTCTCGGTCCCAGTGGGTTCCTTTACTAGCTTGGCGTATCGTTATGGGTTCCACGGCTCTGCTCTCCGGAGGGTTTGACTTTTGGACCAGCCCTTCCTGTCTGGGTCCTGGTTATTCGTCGCGCAGGTCCCATGTGACTTTTTTATTATTGAAGGTTTCGGTATTTCTAACGGTTTTGAATCTACTGTCATTTCTCAAGGTTCACTCCCTAATGTTGATGATGTTCCCTTGTCGGTCACTCCTCTACAGTCGTTTTGCACTATTACTCCTTGATTCAAGTATTCTTCTTTGACCATTATCTTTGTTGTTGCTTATGTTTAACTTATGTTTTACTCTGCAAGGGTTGACGGGGTGTCTAGCTCCACCCCCCTCAAGCGGGTGACCACATGGAGTTTTCCCCCTGCATTGGGGGGCTTAGTACCAACAAAAACAAGTGGGAATTTGACTTATTGTCTCGCCTTCACAGAGCTCTGGCTCTGTAGTTGTCAGTTTGCTCCTTGGCTTTGTGTGTCTATCATTTTTGGGTCTTTTGTTTAGGTTTTTCATTCTTGGAGCCTTGCTCGGTCTTTTGGGGTTTGGTGCAGTATTTGCAGTGTCTTGTGCAGCTTTTACCCTCATGACTCTGGGCTTCCTCCATTGGGGGTTTCCTTTCACTCTGAGACTAGCTCCTTGCTTTCTGTCTTAGGGTTTCTCTGGCCACCTGTCATGGGATCCTCTAATCCTTGCTAGTCTATCCCACCAGTGGGGGGTATTGGCCTTTCCCACTCACGTCCCAACCTTTCTCACCAGGCTCGCAGAAAGGCTAAAGCATTGAAAGCGCTTGATACTAAGCATATCTATGTTTTGGGAAGGGATGTTTTGATGAACATGGTTGGTGCGCTCTGTAGTAGAGCGCTTATAGGTAGGTTGGAGTACTGCTCTTTGAAAAAGGACGAATGGATCAAGTGGACTACTCTCCATTGGAAACCCATCCTTAAATATGTCTCGACGATCAATTTACTGGCTAATAGATGGTTGGTCTTTGTTTTTCTCGAGGATAAGGATGCCACTCACATTCTGGACTCTCTTTGGACCATTGAGAATTTCTCTCTGGTCTTAAGCCATTAGCATTCCAGCTTCGATCCTCTTAGAGAGAGGGTTATTAAACGACACCTCTGAGTTCTTTTTCCTACCTTGCCCTTCCCACTCTAGGATAAGGAGTTCTTGATCGGCATTGCCAACACTCTTGGGCATTTTGTTGTTGTTGAGAAAGATTTTCACCTAATCTTTGATAAGAGAATGGCGAAGGTTTTAGTTGAATTGGATGTATCCAAAGGTCTCCTTGTTGATCTTGATATTGTGTGTAATGATCAGGTCATATCCCAAAGGTTGGATTACCTTAATATGCCCTTTAGGTGCAATTATTGTCATGAAACTGGTCATCTTAGGGACACTTGCACTTTTCTCCTCCATGGTTTACCTTTGTCTAAGGGTTTTGTGGCTTGTGATCACCCCTCTCGCTCACTTCCTGTTGTTTCTCCCCCGATGAACCCTCCTGTAGCTCCTTCACCTGTAGGATTATATGGTTCCTCTTCACCCACTCTTTATGATGATTTAATGAAGGGGGAGTTTTTATACATCCAAGATATTGAGAATGTGTCCAGGTTACCCCACTCTTCTTCCTCAATGGATCCTCAAAAGGAGTGTAATAATAATCACTCTTCTCCTTGCCCCCTCTTGTTATCCTCCCGTCCTGGTATTCCCTTCACTTCCTCATCTTCGGAATCCCCTCCTCCCTTCACTTTGGAGGATTTTCCACCCCTTCCTAGAACCTCGCCTATGACCGAGGACTCCTCACTGGCTAGTCCCACAGCTTCTCCCTCATTCATGGATCCAACACTTCTCAAATCCTTATCGATTTTCTCTGATAAGTCTCCTGTCTAGCCCTCCAACCTTCCAATGTATTCCATCCGTTTTGAAAATGTCACTATTCAAAAGTCCAGGAAAAACAACCCCCTCCTACTCCTTTTGAAGAGATTAGAGCCTCTAGCCTTTACACTCCACTTTCTGTCAGAACCAAATCTACTCAGTAGATATTCTAACCTTTCTTCTCCCCAATAACTTAGAGCATTGCCACCTGCTGATATTGTTACTCCATGAAGATTCTTTTAATGAATATTCGTGGGTTTGGAGGGCTCACAAAACAAAAATCCCTCTAATCGTTGTTCTCTTCCTTGAATCCTAATATGATTTTGATATAGGAAATGATATGTGATCATTACCTTGCTCTTTGCTTGTTCTCTAATATAAAACCTAGTTGGGATTTTTGTGCCATTGACTCTCTAGGACGCTCAGGAGGGTTACTTACTAGCTGAAACCCTCATTTTACTGATTGTAAATCCTTTCACTCCTATGCTGGTATATTAGTCAAAACTAGGTTTAAGGGTCTTGACTCTGTTTTCTCTAACTTGAATTGTTATGGTCCTTACTCAAATAGATATATATTTTGAAACAATTTCATGGCTAGGGGAATTTTTTACGTCCCTAATCTCATTCTTGCTGGAGATTTGAATTTCAATATTTAAAATGCTGAAATTTGGGGTAGTAAAGCTCGTATTGATACTTTGGCCCCTTACTTTTCCCAACTTCTAACTACTACAAACATGGTGGATCTGGCTCCACACTCCCATGGACCTACTTGGAGAAATGGTTGAGTTGGACTGGAAGGGGTGAGTAAAAGGCTGGATAGATTTCTTGCCTCTGTACACTTGCTGCCCTCTCTTGATCGTTACATAACTTGGGCTTCTCCCTCTGAAATCTCTGACCACTTTCCCATTGTCTTGGAATGGAACTCATTGCCTTCATGTCATTTGTACCCCTTTAATTACAATTGGGCCTAGCTTCAGGATAAATACTTTCCTGGTATTTCTAACTCTTCTTGGTCAGCTAATTTTTCCCCACCTTATGTGACTTTATGTTCACTCTCTCTAGCAAGATTAAGAGACTCAAGTGTACTATGAAGGACTGGGAAAAAAAACAGAACTTGGCGAGGGACAAAGAGATCTTGGACATTGATCTGGCATCCTCTTTATCTTTGAAGCATGCCAGTTGTCCCATCTGAAGAGTAGGAATGAATCTCTCTTGGATCACCAGGTCTTAACTTGGAAACTCAAAAGTAGAATAATTGGATCAAAGAAGGGGATGAAAATACCAAGTTCTTTCACTCCTATGCCTCAGCTAGAAGAAACTCCAAATCTATATGGGCTTTGAAGAATCAGGCTGGTAATTTGGTAGAACATGATGATTATCTTAACCAGTTGGGGGTACAACATTTTGTCGACCTTTTTAAAGATGATGGTTGTACAAATATTGTGGATCAACTTAAATTCGTTAGTCACTTTCCCTCCTTTGTTAAGGAGGAGGAAAGGGGTTTCTTCTTTTCAGAAGTCATTCTCTCAGAGGTTGAGGAAGTTTTAAAAGGATTAAAAAAGGATAAGGGCCCTGGCCCTAATGGCTGGCCAGTGGATTTCTTCCTCTGCTTATTTGATTTGGTGGGTCCCGATCTTCTTAGAGTGGTAGAACAATCTCAGTTGGAGGGTAAGGCCAGTCACTCTTTAAATGCCACATTTATTACCCTCATTTCGAAGTGTGAAAACCCTCTTACTTTTGCAGACTTCATACCTATTTCTCTTTGCAACATGGTATACAAGACCATTTCCAAGATTGCAACCACTAGACTAAAGCCTTTTTTGGAAAAGGCCATTTCTTCCCAACTGTATGAGTTTTTAGACACATCATTGAGTCTGTTGTAATTACTCAAGAAATTTTGCATTCCATCAAATTGAAAAAGCAAAAGGTTTTTGTCCTCAAATTGGATCTGGTCAAAGCTTTTAAACGTGTCAACTAGACCTTTCTCAGACTAGTCATCTTACAAATTGGACTACTGGTGGATGGGGTTAATTGGATCATGGGATGTATTTTCTCATCGAGATTTGATGTTCTTATCAATGGTACTCCTATTTTTTTCCCAGCCTCTCGTGGTATTAGAAAAGAATGCCCTCTTTCGCTTGTAGTTTTAATTTTGGTGATTGAAAGCTTAAGTCTTCTCATCATTGATGCATAGAGTAGAGGGAAGATCATCGGGGTCATAGTTTCCTCTATCCTGTTTTTAACACACCTCCTCTTTGTGGACGATGTTATCTTGTTTGGGTTGGGGACTCTCAAAGAATGACAAGGCTATAAAGAGATTTTGTAACTCTTTTGTTCGACAATAGGTATGAACATCAGTAATGAGAAGTCTTCCTTCTTATTTAAGTGAAATTGATGATGACAGTAGAGTCCAGATTCACTTCTTACTGCCTTACAAAATGGAGCCTATCATTGTTTGTTTCAAATATCTTGGCTATATATACTATATACTATATAATTTCACATTTTTTTAAAATTGTTTTAATTTGTTTTTAATTTTTACTTGTTTTAATCTTTTTTTTTAATTTTTAAATGGTTTTTAATCCCATTTTTTTATTTGTTTTTTAAATAAAAATTTATGATTAATTAAAATATAACTCATCAAATTTTCATTAAATTAAATAACATCATAACTATAATAAAATCAACTTAATAAATACATAAATATTTTTTTTAAATAAGTGCTTTGTTGATATAACAATAGAAAGTATAGATTATCGTTTTGTTGTAACAACAACAAAACACACTTTTGAGGCCATATAATCTTTCACCTTCATGTAGTTGGTCCTAAAATTTCAAAGTCCAGAAAAGCTCTCAAAACTATAATTATATTTTTAATGTATTAACATTATTTATTTTATTTTTTATTAAAATATAGTTATCATAAAATAAATTAATAAAATATTTTAATATCTTAAATAAATTCAAAATATTTTAGTATCTTAAAGATTTCAAAAATAACAAAATTAAAAAATAAATTTACATGGTAACCATTAAATTTTAATAATATAATTAATATTAAACAATTTTAATTAATAACAAAACCATAACTTTTATTATAAAACAAAAATATTATAAAATGATCAAATTAAAATTATCATCAATAAAATAAAAGTACTTTTATTTATTATATAAAACTAGTTTTATTTATTTTTGTTTTTGTTTATTTATAAGAAAAATTAAAATAAAAAGAACAAACATCATAAATATATAATCAAAATAAATTTAAACTTACAATTTAAGTTTAATTTATGATATTAAAATTTAAAAAACACAATATAAAACATTAAAATAATCATAAATTATTTATTATAATATAAAACTAGAAAGTAAATTATTAATAAAATTATGGATTTTGTTAAAAAGTAAATTAAAATATTATCATTTTTATTCATAAAGATATTATTATCATTAAATTATAAACATTTGAAATGCATTTTAAGAAATTTAAATATTAATTATCAAATACTAAAAAAATGTTTATTAAAATTATTTTTAGTTAGAGTGCTTTGTTTACACTCATATTAGACTTGAGTTTTAATGTATTTGTTATAATAGAGACGTTTATAACTTCCTAACAAATTATATAGTAAGTTGAAAAGACTTGTTAGCGAGTTGTTTGAGCATAAAAACAAGATTTTAAAGTTAAACAAGTATTTTATATGACTATACTATTTTCTTAACACATAATATCAAAACAATTTAAATACTAAAAATAAAATAATTATTTTAATAATAATAAATAACAAATTTTTTGATCTATTAAACCTTAATACATAATATTTAAAAGTATATATATTTCATTAAAATTATTTATTGGATATTTGATTAAGTTAAAAAGTTTACAATAATAAAAAGAAAATTTTAAAAATCATAAATATATAATATTAAAAATTTATTATAATGAAAAAAATTATAAATATATAATATTAAAGATATATTATAAAAAAAAACCAAAATTTATAATCATAAATATATAAAGTAGACGTCGATCCACTCAATGCGAGCTGTTGCATGCGTTGTTTGCCTGAGTTTTGATCTCTACGATTTATTTTACCTCTCATCTTGTTGCGGGTGTGATATGAATTTGTGGGTGATTTTATTGCTTGATCTCCCTCTACGATTAATCTCTATGGGTGACCTCCCTCGGCCAACATCTGAAGGCGATCTGCATGCGTTCTGAAGGGTTTACCATAGACGTCGATCCACTAAATGTGAGCTGTTGCATGCGTTGTTTACCTGAGTTTTGATCTCTGCGATTTATTTACCTCTGATCTTGTTGCGGGTGCGACCTGATTTTGTGGGTGATTTAATTGATTGACCTCCCTCTGCGATTGATCTCTGTGGGTGACCTCCCTCGGACAACATCTGAAGGTGATCTGCATGCGTTCTGAAGGGTTTACCATAGACATCGGTCCACTGAATGCGAGCTATTGCATGTGTTGCTCACTTGAGTTTTGATCTCGGTGATTTATTTACCGCTCATCTTGCTGTGGGTGTGATCTAATTTTCTGGGTGATTTTATTCATTAACCTCCCTTTGTGATTGATCTTTGTGGGTGACCTCCTTCGGCCAACATCTAAAGGCGATCTACATGCGTTCTGAAGGGTTTACCATAGACATCGATCCATCGAATGTGAGATGTTGTATACGTTGTTCGCCTGAGTTTTGATCTTTGCGAATTCCTTATTTACCTCTTATCTTGTTGTGGGTGTGATATGATTTTGTGGGTGATTTTATTGATTGACCTCCCTCTGTGATTGATCTCTATGGGTGAACTCCCTCGGCCAACGTCTGAAGGCGATCTGCATGCGTTCTGAAGGGGCATTATATTGACAGAAATATCACTAAGAAGATTCAAAAGTTTATAGATTTGAAGTAAATCAGGAAGTAACTCTCATGGTTATGCTAGCTGCTGGATCCACATCCATCTGAACCAAGGTTGGAAGGCGATCTGGAGTAGTTATATCAGGTGTACACAATGCTATTTTTTCTAATACATATCTACTGCTCATTTATTTCTTTTTGTTCACAAGTATGAATAATTCACCGCATCTACCAAAGATTGTCAAAGGTAGATCTAGCACAGTTACTCTACAGAGCCTTTATGAATATATAGAGTCATTAGAGAAATGTAGAAAAGAAATAGAAGTTAAGCTACAAAGGGAGTTAGAATCCATGTTGGAAAATAAATTTACATCTTTTGAAGACAAGATCCATAAACAAATAGAAAATAAAATAAAACTATTGCAAAATAAAATGGAGATAATGGATATTAGATTACAGGTAATAGAAAAACAAGGCCAAGATAAGAACCAAACAACCCAGCAAGGAGATGTTGATAATTTATAAAGTCTTAAAATGAAGGACGTGATTAAAGCACTAGAAGAAAAAGTTAATAACAATCTTACCCTAAATAGTGTGGAAGGTAAATTAGATATCAAACCCATTAAAGAAGAAATGAAAAAATTGATAGAATTGGACCATGGGCGTAACAAAAGGGCTTTGAACCTTATAATATTTGGTTTGAAAGAGGAGGTAGACGATGATACATTAGTCATAGTCCAGACAAAATTACATAATAGATTGCATATTGAAACAGCATGTCTCACAGAAGCAACAAGATTGAGAAAATTAACTAAGAATAAAGGAAGGTTGATCCGGATAAAGGTGAAGTCTACTGACAGTAAGTATGACATGCTTAGTAAAACCTCAAGTCTAAAAGGAATGAGAATATTTATAAATGAATATCTCATTCCAGAAGATCAAGCATAATTAAGAAAGGAGGTTCAAAAGGTAAAAGAAGTTAGGAAGGAAGGAAAATGTGCAATAATCAGAAATAGAAAAGCCTTTATTTGAGATAGAAACCAAAAACGTAGTAATAGATAACAATTCAACATGCTCCAGATTCTTTCTTGGAACTATTGGGGCTTTCCATGGAATAAAGGCACCAAGCTAAGTTGGATCTCAAATGAAGTGGATATTATATTGTTAGTTGAAACTTGGGAGCACGAAGAATCTGAGGTCCCTAACATAGATGGCTTTGTACTATGGTGAATCTGGAACAAGTGATCATATCGTAGAGGCATTGGGGGTATAGCTTGTTACATTAGGAAGAACATCTCCCCCCATGCCATGCTTTATAAAAAAGACCCTTAAAACCAGTATATTTGGATAGAGATTATTGACATTAATGATTAATAAACCTACATAGCAATCTTAGTATTTTTCCCCTATTAATTCTAACTTCTATAAGAAAAACAATTTAGATAAAAATTGTCCTTACAATGGTTTAGAGAATGATATTTCTAGCCTAAGGAGTGAAGGTAATATCCTCTGAATGGGTGACTTTAATGCTTGAACTTCAAGCAACCAAGCTATTCTTCTAAGAATCATTCCAACCCTAATCCTCTTTGGTTAGACGAAAACCTTACTCTAGCTGGAAGGTACAAAAGAAGCTCTGAAGATCTAGGGGAAAATTTGTTTGGGTCTTAGCCAGTCAAGCTCTGTAGTGCTCAAGATCTCATAATTTGCAACGGTCTAAAGAAGTGGCCCAATTCTAGTCAGATGACCTGTATCCATGGGCTTGGTAGAAACATGGTAGACTATGTTATTTTCAATATCCCTTTATACAACTAAATAATAAATTTTGACATCTTAAACGACCACGATCTTGACTCAGATCATAGATCCTATAGAAGATAATTCTCATAGCCAAAAAAACTTGATCTTTGATAGAAATAAAAATGATATTTTTCTAAATGAATTAAATATTAATTTGCTTCCTTTATCAAGTATAGACAACATAGAAGACCTCTATCATAATTTTACCACAACCCTCTCATATTCTATTAACAAGTTCTCAATTGAAGTTTCAAGTAATAAAATAAATAGCAAAACCAACCGTTGGAATGATAAAGATTGTAAAGTGCGAGGAGAGAAATTAGGGAAGCTCTCGATGAGTCTATTAAAATTGACAACATAAAAATATACAAAGCCCTGACTAAAAGGGAAAAAATGTAATATATTCACAAAAGACAAGAAAATATCTTACACTTCTCTAAGGTGGCTCCTAAGAAATTTTAGAGGCAGAATCTAACTAGAAAAACTAAAGATAATAATACATTTGTTGTACACAACTGGAATTCCTATCTTAAAAAGCTTTATGAATCCTCAAACAGCATGGATAACTTTGAAACCCTGCTCACAACGAAAGAAGTTTTCTTTTTAGAAGACATAGATTTTGGGGTTAAGCATATGGAAAATGAAAAAGCTAAGGAAATTAAAGGTTACCATGCAGAAATCTTAAAAATTGGAGGTCGTGTCCTCAACCCTCACATCCACAGGCTTTTCAATCAAGCAGTCAAGCAAGGGTTCCCTAAACCTTGGACTCAAAGCCTCATTATCCCTATTTTTAAAAGTGGGGATACAAATAACCCCTCTAATTACCAGACAATTATGATTATCCCTCTCTTAGCCAAGTTGTATGGTATTATTTTGGAAAAGAAGATCAACATATGGCTTGAAAGTGAAGGTAAGCGGGATAAAGGCCAAGCAGGTTTTAGAAGGTGGCATTCAACAATGGACCACCTCGTTACGCTTAGGATAATTGTTGAGGAATGTCGTAATGATAAATCCAATCTCTTTTGTTGCTTTGTGGACTTTAGAAAGGCTTTCAATACGATACCTAGAAATAACCTATGTAATAGATTAGAAGAGCTAAAGGTTCCTTTCGAGTTGAGAGCCGCCACAATAAGGTTATACAAGAATGTCATTGCCAAGTTTAAGACCAACGAGGGGTGGTCAAAAGATATTAAGTGTAATATCGAAGTTAAACAAGGTTGGCACCTCTCCCCCACCCTTTTTGACATTTACATAGATAATCTAGAAGGTTGTTTACAGGAAGCAAGATGTGCTGGCACGATCTTAGCTGGAATAGTCATCATCCTTCTTATCTATGCTGACGATATTTTTTTCCTGGCAAGGTGTCCATCTGATCTTGATAAGCAACTAAGAATTATTAAGGATTTTTTTCTCTACCATGGGTAGGGCTGTTAACACTGACAAAACAAAAATTATGATTATCGAATCCAAGAAGGACACTTACGTTAATTTTGTGTATGACAATAACAACTTGGAAGAAGTGTCTTCTTACAAATACCTAGGAATTGATATTCATCACAAGCTCAATTGGAACTATAGCGTTAAGAAAAGGATTAATGGAGGGTGGAAAGCTTATTTTGGTCTTGAAAATAATTTTAAAGCAGCAAACCTTGTGATGTGGGATAAAAAGAATCTCCTCTTTGAAACTTTAGTCACTCCTGTTATCTTGTATGGGTGTGAGGTTTGGGGTTGTAGTATCTCTAGAGAATCCTGGAGAAATATTGAGTAAATCCAGAAGCGTTTTATAACATATAACCTCAAAATTAAGAGCAATACACCCTACCCTATTCTCCTTATAGAAGTGGATCTTTCCCCTATCGAGAGCCTAGCTATGGCTAGGCTCCTGTTGTACAAGTAGGCTCCTGTTGTACAAGCATACAATCAATAACATGGGAGACCGTAGAATTCCTAAGCTAGCTTTAAATTCCATCCAAAACCACCTAAGCCTCAAGCGAGGTTGGTATAAAGATATCAGGGCTTGGTTAAACCATTGGGAGATCGACGAAAATGTTGCATTGAAAAATATTAAAAATATTAAACATATGGTTACTTCTAAGTTTAAGGAGAAAATGTGGTGTGAGAAAGATTTAGAGGATAAAATAAAATTAAGATATTATCAAGAGGCCATCAACCCTACTCTAGAAGATCAAAGTATCTCTCGATTTAACTCGTTCAAAGAAAAAAATTAATATAGCCAAGATAAGAACAAACTCTCATGAGATACATAGTGAAACAGGTCGTTGGGCAGTTCCTAAAACACCATGGGTGGAAAGGATCTGCCATCTCTGTGAGAATATGAACATTGAGGATGAAAAACACTTCCTCTTAGAATGCCCTGCGTACACCCACATTAGATATCAGTTTCATAATCTTTGTTGCAATCTCAACCTTTCTATCCTTTTAACTTGTCAAAATTATAGTGAGCTCGGGACGCTTCTCTCCAAGCTCTTTGAGCATAGAAATACAATTTTAAAATAAACTAAATAATTCGTTTCTTTAGGTCTGATAAACCAAAGTTTGCTTTGAGGGGACGTTAACCATCATCATTAAAAATATATTAAAAAAAAACAATATCAAACATTAAAAATAATCATAAATATGTAATCAAAATAAATTTATTACAATTTTTAATGAAATCTAAACGGTCTTTGACTTGGGGAATTTTTGACCTTCAGGCTCATTTTCTGCCGGAATCCAGTGAATTTAATTTACAAACTCTGTAATTTATGTTGTTTGTTGGATGATTTTAAGCTCATAAATGAAATGAGGTGACAATAAAATCCCCAAACACCCACACTCTATAAGATCTAGTAGTGTTTTTGAATGTTTTGAAAATTCTGTGAAGATTCATGGCAAAACACTGGTAAAACCCAGCCGAAAACAAAGGTCAAAAAGTCCCATCTTTAGACAACTCGATAAAAATTTGTTAAAATAATATATTTAAAAATAAGATTTGAAATAATCAAATTATCTCATTTATTATGTTCGTAATATTTAAATAATAAATTTTATAATCTACTTTTGTTTAAAATTTATGATTTTTTTGAAGAGAATAATGTTCAGTTTCTTTGTTTCGAATATTAATTTTTTTTGGTTAAGAAATATAACTTTTATACATATACAATTTTTTTTATTTATCTTAATATTAATGTAACTAAATTTATAAAATTTAATAATGAATTTATTATTTTAATAAAAGATAAATGAAAAAATTATAATTTTTAATAATGAATTTATGATGATAAAAATAAAATAAATTAATATTAATTATAATGATGATAATAGATGATATATTATTTATAAATTCAAAATATAACATATTTTAAAAATTAAAATGAATTTCCCGGATGTGGGTGCCTCTCCTGGCCTACCGACACCTGGCATCATGTTCCCTCTAGCTAGCACCAACTTGAGTCATCAACCCAACGTTAGACACGCTGTAAGCTCGCACTTAATTGACGCGCCCCCAATAAAGTCCCACCTGGTGGCTCGATCCCTGAAAAGGCTCCAGCTGGCTGCTTTGACCCGCCATCTAGCTCCGGCACACATTCCCGATCCCCCTTCGACCATACAGATAGCATGACATGAATGGGCACTCATTCACATGGCCCTAGATTAAATGAGCTCCAGCGTGAGGATGTGATCCGGCTCTTTGAAATGACAGGAGGAGTACCACATCATTTACGCAGGCAGCTGCATGATATAGATCCCTTGTGTGGCGCATGTGTTGCCCGCTTCGACGATGTATGAAATGGTGATTCTCTCTACTTCCCCCTGCATTCGCTATCCCATGACAATCCATGTGCAGCTCTGCAACATTTTGTTAAGCTCTGGTGTTTGCTCGGCTCTGCGTGTTTCAGTGCTTCACTCATGCACTATGACTCGACCAAGGGGAACCCCATGTCGGGGCAGAAGATACGATTCTGACAAGGAAGCAGAGCACCCCAAGAAGTCTAAGGCGGTTAATAATGGTTATGATTGCATAATTTCGGCCCCGGTACGAGCTCTTATCAAAGACTGGGAATTTGTTCAGGTGGCGGAATTCCTTGGCATGGGAAATTACGACAATCAAATTAACTTTTACTCGTTGGTGAAGAACATGCTTGGAAACTTGGTCGAAGAGGTTTTAGCAAACTGGACCCCTACAACTTCTTGCATCTTGGATGTCAGAGGTCTCCTAGTGTATTTGGACGCCAAATTGGCTAGCCTTGACACTAGTTTGGATGGAGGAAAATATTCGTTGGAGAGGTGCTCCACTATGCATAGGCACCTCGCTCCGAACTTCTCAAGGTCCGACGTGGTTAGCACGACATCCATTTACTCTATTGGGTCTTCAGTGGTCACTCTCCCAGGAAACCCATCCTCTGAGCCTCCTGCTCCGTCCATTGCAGAAGATATGTTTGTAAGAGTGGCAAGAAGTCCGAAAGCCTTGCTATCCTCAACCTCAGGGCAAGCTCTGCATGACTCGAGGGCTTCCTCTAGCCAGCCACTGCTGCTCTCCAACTTCCCTATGACCTCCACCATAGATGTGTTGCACTTCAAACGAGTTCGTACATCGACTAGGGTGGTTGTTATAAGAGGCAAAACGAAGCCTCTGACACACAAACTCCCTCCACAAGGGTGGGAGGACGATTTCTTTGGTAGTTGTCCCATAGTCGAAGACAAACCCAGCCCCAACAAAGAAGAAGTGTCCGCACAAGATGATCAACCCTACCCGTCTCGGTTTTCTATAAATGTTTTATCTTTTTTGCTAAAGCATATGTTTTCTTGCTCGGTTATGATATTTGGTATAAATTGTATGTTCTCCAATGACGTCCAACCCCTTGAAAATGGATAATTTTCTCATGATATTTTGATGCCTGCCTTTTTTGGATGTCCGGATTGGTGTCTTTGCCAACCTAGACCGCCCAGGCCAGCGTTATGCCCTATAATATTTTTTGCACTTTTAATATAACTAGTTCTAGCAGCTTTACAAAAAAATATTAAAATAAATTTATCATAAATTAAAATTTCATATTTTTTTAGTAAAAATATCAACAATATAAAATTATGATAGTATCTCAACTTTTATAAATATAAATTAAAAAACACTATAAAAAATTATAAACTATATTATTTTCTTAATATATAATATAAAAACAATTTAAAATATAAAAAATAAAATAATTATTTTAATAATAATGAATAATATACTTTTGATTTATTAAACCTTATTTACAATATTTAAAATAAAATAAATTTTAAATACATAATATTTGAAACTTAAAGTATATATATATTAAGTTAAAAAAAAATATAATTTATTAAAAAAAATGAAATACTCAATTAAATTAAAGTTTTTGTAATCTATTTCAAATGTGAAATATATAATACATTGACAATAATGTTATTTTAACATTTATGGCTAAAATATGCAAAATTATAAAAATGATAGTCCATGTGATAAAATAAATAAATAATATGATTTTAATAAAATAAGTAGGGTTTTATGTTTTTTATTAAGATTTAAATAAATTTTAGTTAAAGGATAATAATTTTAGTTTTTTATTTTTATTTTTATTAACAAATAATATTTGTTTATGTTTATATTAATTAGTTTAATGTTTATGTTATACCATAAATTAATAACTATAATGATCTGGTAATTAGTTTTATGTTTAGTTTTAACTAAGTGGTTGGCTATGTTTATCAAAGATCACCGGGGACATTATTTGTGGTTGTGCTAGTATAAAATAAATGAAATTATTGATGATAACGGTGGTGGTTGTTAATATTTGTGTGTGGATTTTTTGGCACCTATTTTTTTATACAATGATATGTATTTGTGCATGTACCTTTTTATGCAACACTTTATGTTTGTGGATGTTTGTATATATTTTTGGATGAACTCTATCTCTTGATTATTGTTGAGATTGTCCACATTTTTGGTTTGCAAGGTTGTGTTTGTTTGTGAATCTTTGTACATGTATTGTTTATGCAATGATATATATTTGTGGATATTTGTATATATTTTTTGTATGCAAATCTGTGTTTGTGAATTATTATACCATATATTAAACTATTAATTGTAGGTAGAAAATATTGTAAATAATTTAATAATTATAATGAAGATATTTGATTAATGAAATAGGCATAACATACACTTAACAATCCTTTGTTGATCCTTCAACTTGGACCCTTGCCTATCCATCTTCATTTACTAGTAAAGTAAACCATTTTCCCATGTTTTGTTTCACAAGCCCTTGTGGAACGAATGCCCATGGTTTACTCCCCATAATCAAGCTAATTGTCCACTGCCTCGACTTCATCCTTACGCGCCTCAATATTTTGCTTCGCAGGATCAAGGTATTGCTTCACATTCTTTGACACCTCTTGATAAAACTCTTGCTTTGCGTCAACCACCTCACATTGATTAAGGGGCATGTGGGTGGCTCATTGATTCCCCCTTGATCCTCCTGCTTTGTGTTAAGCACCTCACATTGGTTATGGGGCATGTGGGTGGCACATTAATCCCCCCTTTATCTCCTAGTCGCACGAGTGCAAACCGTATTCCCTACTAACCAAATGTGATGTCCTCCTGCACCATCCTGGACCCAATGACATCCAAACCCTTTCTCTTCTCAAACTTCCTTGGACTCAATCAATAGCTTAACATCAGACTCCAAGCTCAATAGAAGGACAAAATGATTGTGTCCAAGCTTGAAACCACCAACACAAAATAACTACGTAGGAACTAATTTTACTTGTCATTCCCAACCACCCATGACCTCACCATAATCCCACGTGATAGCACAATTACAAACACCATGATCAACTTCCTTGTCAAGCTCATCATATCCACAATATGTGATACCTTTCTTCCCTCTGACACTCTTCCAATACCTTATTGGACAAAAACAAAAATTACTAAATCTCCCACATTGATGCCCTCTGAAACCCCATGTAAACATAATGTCAACTTGGACTTTGGGGAAGGGAAGTGGCCACATTCCAATGTTGAAATTGTTTAATATGAAATGAATTTTATTAATTTGAAATTGAATGTGGATTTTTTATTTAATATATTTGTATAATTTTCATCAATTGATTGTAGAGCGTATCTAACTTTATTTATAAAATTACTTGTTAGATGAGATGATTTTCATGTTTGTGTGTTTATGAATCTTTGTCCATGTTTTTTTTGTATGCAACTCTATGTTTGATTAAGGATCTTTGAACATGTTTTTTTATAATCTAAAATATTAAGGGAAAAATAATAAGATTGAGGAAAAAAATAATAAAGTTAAAAAACATAAACTAATGAATAATATTTATTAAGATAATATATTTAGAATAATAATAAATAACTTTTTAAACCAATGTTTATTATGAATTTATTCCAAATTCATATTTCAAAAAAAAAATATTTGACATTTTCTTCATTTCTTTTATTAGATTAAAGTAATGTTTTGACAACCTTGCAATTATCTATTTGTAATTCATAACACTTAACCACTCAAGTTAATCCATTAAATTACACCTCACAAACATCAATATTAATAGAGATACTACAACCAAATGATATATCATTTTGTTGCAACAAATAATTTAAAATAAAATAAATTAATATACTAAATACATTAACATACAAATGAATTATATCATTGTAAAACAAAAAAAAATGATTTACAAATATGTCACAAACACTATATCAAACAAGAGCCATGAGGTGGCAATGTCCCTGACGTTGTTAGCAGTTATTGCTATAAGACAAAAGCTATAGAAATATGATATTTTTGCCACAAATTTGCAATAAAAAAAAAAAATTGCCACAAAATTACTTAGCCATCCAATAGATTTCTCAATGTTTTGTGGGAACAAGAATAGTTGAAAAAAGATAATAAAAAAATGTGTGCTAAGCATCCTTCTTCCTACATTGTAAGTAGGGAGGGTTGACCTTTCGTTGGCTACTCTATTATACAAGATAGTAATGCCAATTTCTAGAGTTTAATACTTGATTCATGATAGTTATGTGTCAGAAATTACTTGCTAATACCCAAGATCCTACAAATCCATTTATATATCGATTTATTAAAAGCACAGGCACATGATGTTGTTCAAGGGTCTCATCATTGACTGCATTTGCATATCAATTTATGAAAAGCACAAACACATGATGTTGTTCAAGGGTCTCAGTATTGACTGCATTTGCATATCAATTTATGAAAAACACAAACACATGATGTTGTTCAAGGGTCTCAACATTGACTCCATTTGCATATTGATTTATGAAAAGCACAAACACATGATGTTGTTCAAGGGTCTTAACATTGGCACCCATTAAAAATCTAAACAGCGAAATCGAGTCTACTTATCATTGTAATGTTAGACATGTATTCACATGTATGCACATGCACATTTAATAAATACGAAAAAATGCACTTGTCTAACTTTATACCACACAATTGTGTCACATTGAACTAATAATAAAGTAAAAAAGGTTTTCATGCATTTCAAATTTCATGCGTCTAGTCTAGTTATACAATCAACGACATTACTAACACTACTCATACTTGCTATACATGAATTTTCATAAACATAATGTCTTTATAATTCTACGATTGTTTGCATTTAAATATGGTGGAAATGATTGTGCACTTATGTTATAACTACCAACAATTAAAAAATATCTCAATCTTTGGCACATCTTTGGTCTATCTATCTAGTGGGATTGACATTGCACATAGTGAAACAAAGGGAACCCATAAGCCATGTGATTAAAAGTTTTTAAGAAAGGAAATAACATACAACATTCAAGTGCACTTATACACTTCTATGCATGACTACATATAATTTCAAAAGGTAATAATACTTAAAAAAAATGTTTGCATCCAAATATCTATGTAAATAACAATAATGCATTTATTTCAATATCATTAGTGCACAATTTTTTTTAATCTAACCATTCAATTTACCTATAAAATAAATATTCAATACCATGATTTCCAAACTCTCTTACCCTCTATCTACACACGCACACGCATTCAAGGTCCACTTTATAATATACATAGGGTATGACTTATCATTACTACATATCAATGGCTACATTAATTAATAATTGTCAAATGACTACTATTAAATGTGTAAAAAGAAATTGATATGTATATGATTTTCCCATTTTTAAATTTAAAAATATTTTCATATTAATGTTTTCACTTATTAATCCTTCTTGAAGTAGAAAATATATTTTTAAAGAATCAACCAAATTTTTTTATAGTTTTTTCAATTTTTTATTTTTATTTTTTTATAATTTTATTAAATTAAAATTTTAAAATTAAATTTATTAATGAAACATAAATTCTTAGACATATAACTTTATTTATATAAAAAAATAATAATTATATTGGTGACCACATAATTTGTTTTTGTTGGTCAAGTGCCCTGTGACTTGTTGGGCGAACCTTTGGTCTAAAGAAACCACGATCTAGGGGCATCTAAACCATCAAAATCACCCATGGATCGCACCCGGCCTGGCTACACCAACCCTTAGCATGGTTGGATTTAAATATCGCCTTCCAGGAGCAATGGGTTGTGATCCTGGGTCACCAAGCAAACGAAACCCCTCTCGACCGTTTGCTCTACTGGAATTTGACAGTGACCATGTAATTATTAAATAGAAAAGATTTAAATAAATAAATTAAACTATGTGTATTTTTTATAATGACTGAAACCCCAAACCTTTGTATAATTATGCATAATGTTTTTACTTCTTTTTTTCATTCTACGCCAGATTCTGTCGTTTTCAACCAGGCCTTTGTTGCATCAAATTTTGATTTTAAAAAGTTTGTAATACAAATGATACACCTACACGGATGCTTTAAACTCTAGAGTCTCGACAATGTTATGTGGTCCACATCATGTTTAGGGCACAGGAAACCTCGTATCGTCATCAAATGATAAGTGTAAAATATCAATGAGCAGATATTATTGTCCATAACTTCAATCAATACTTTTGACAGAACAACAAACCTCGCATGGAATAGCTTCGCTAAGAAACTGAATTGAATGGTTGAAGTAGTGTCACCATTACAATATTTGAATTTTAATACGAATGATGTTATATATGATAAAAGGAAACAAAATAGAAGTTCCATAAGATATTCTATATTAAAAGGCAAAGATGATACCCAGAAGTTACAGAGACTCAGCATGTTCCAACCAAAACTGTAACAAGCAGTATGTACATAAGCAAAACAAGGAAATGCAAAGAAATATCTATACGCAATAAATTAAAAATATTAATGTTCATAATGTCAAGTAAAGTGTTATACATGCAAAGAAAGAAAAAAGAGAAAATAAATTGCAAAAATGTTCAAGACACTTTTTCATGAAGATAAATGATTGCATGAGACACAGAGTTAAACATTATATAGTATAAAATAACTACCAAAAAATGAACCAATTTTCAAGATGAGAGCAATATATCACAATGTTGAGTTTCATCTATATTGACTCTATCAACATCCTTTTGAGGATTTTTAAATTCCCTCATAGCCACAACATCGTGATAAGAAATGGAAACCAAGGCTGACACTGTAAACATTGACATAGCCTGAAATCAAACAACTCCCTCACAACTTGGGTTGACTTAAAATATTTTGTATTATATTTTCAAGTTTTTCATATGCACCTTGCTTACCTTTTTCAAGTTGTTCATATGCACCTTGCTTCCCTGGTTGTGTCAAATCATTTTTCAACTTTCTCATAATTCTAGTTGGTACATACACTCCTATGGTAATTTCCTCTAGAGAATACTTTTGTACTTCTGATACTCTTCCTAGGTCATAAATTCCATCAATTAATATAGAAGCACACTTTGTTTTTTGGGTAACAACTTTTTGTATCATATGTCTCCACATCATTATAGCCTCCTCTAGATCATTTTCTTCACAACACATATTTATTGCCATAACATAATTACGGATCATCTACTTCACAATACATATTTATTGCCATAACATAATTAACATAGAGATGACAACATTCATTCTTAGTCATTTCTTAAGAAATGCTTGATGCCTCCTCCACCTTGTGGGCAGTGATAACAACCTCAAACATGGTATTATAAGTATTATATAAGGAAAGGTGCCACTAAAAACCATCTCATCCAACAAATGGTAGGCAAGATCTACATGGCACGGGTTCGCAATGCAACACACACCAATCATTGTATTATAAGTGGGAATATCAAGTACAATACCACTTTGCGTCATCAACTCCTAAATATTATAAGAATCCTTCTTGTTCTTGCATTGATAAAGAATTTTAAGTGTTTTCCAAAAGAAACATGGATCAAACAACCACTTATTAGTATTCTTCGCAGCCATAACACACAATGCCTCTTCCATTTTAGAGCCATTGATGAGAGTGCTCAAGAAGGAATTATAAGTTGCTCTATTGATCGACAGCCATCTGATGTAGAAGATAATTTCCCCAAAGGTATTCCTAGCCTTAGTCAGATTATGTTCATTATCCCATCCTTCCAAAAACAATGCATACGTGTCGGCATCTAAGGTGACCTTATCCTTCAAAATACTGAAGAATTTCATTGCAATTTTGCCTTATTGTACCTGCACAATGCACTGAGAAGACAATTTACCATGAGGACATCCTGTTGGCATTCATATAGCTCCATCACAACAAACATACCCTTCGCCTCATTGACCTTATCAGCATGTACATAATTTCCAAACACAAAGGAAAATGTTTCTATTTGCCTAGAAAATTCCACGACGGGGTTGTGCTAGTTCGTGTAAAGCTTCTGGACGGCCCAATGGAAACACTTCAAGGCTTTCGTGCTAGTCCTATATGACAATTTGAGCATAACCTCCAGAAATTGGACTGAAACCGTAAGCCCTAACTCTTTCAACATGCTTTGAATTCCCATCATGGGAGGATCCTTTTGAATCATGCTCACAATCTCTTCAATTAGTATTGTTGGGGGATATTTTTAGGGGTCCAAGGCGGTGGCCGGGATTGAACCAGGGACTACGTCGAAGGTGACTATGGTGTGGAGAATAAAGCTTCTTGTGTAATGAATCAGGAATGAGAGATTCCATGTTAGGTTTCTTGTTCAGTTTGTTGGAGATTTTTTATGCCTTTGCCTTTAATTTCATACGAATGGACTTTCTTACCTTGTGTTTACTTCACCTAATATATATGAAACTTTTTCCCTCCACTGCGAAAAAGTTTCCAGGCATTTATCAATTGGATCTCTGGTTTGTAGATTAAACCCTGCGAGTGCAATTATAAATAATGAGTAAAATATGTTTAATATATATAGATAAAAACAAAAGGAAATTTTTACGATCATGGAGGTTTCGGGTTGAGGATTTCTCCTGCATACTACAAGAATATGATTTCCTTCACGGTAATTTCAACTATGGTCCAATCCATTTATCAGATGTGCTAGTTGATTCCATAAAAACCAACAAGTGGTTTTCGTTTGTGGGTGCAGGTGGAAATTGAGGTGGAGTGGGAAGGAGAACATGAAAGAACCAACATATCAACCATATGGAATGAAAAAATACCATTGATCCAAATAATGACTTGAAAATATTCCATATCAAAGTTAAGGACAAACTACATGGACTGCATAAGAAAGAACACATGGTTGGCTGATGATTTCACACATAAGCATAATAAGAACAAAATTTTACAAATGAAGCTCCAAGGGTCACCTCACCAAAGTTGAACAATGTTAAAGAGAGGGCTGAGGGATCCTAGGAGAATCAAAGTGGCCCAAGAGAGGCATCCATATTCTTAGTTGTGCATTACTAGTTTCTCCCTTCTATTTGGGAGTGTATTGGCCCTGGCTATTAGGAATACTCCCCCATCTATCCCAGGGAGAAGAGTGGTGATGTTGAACCCTAGAGAATTCCCTGGGGAACTATCAACCTAGGCCACTCTCTTTTGGACATATTATCCAGCAGGAACTAGGTCTAGGCATCCACAGTATTTCAAAGCATGAATCTGTCCTACTCCCTCCTCTCTTGGTTGCAGCTATACTACAATTGGTTCAATCATTTTTCTATCAAAATATTTTCCATTACCAGGGAATAAGGACTATTTCATTGTGAATCCATTCATAAAGTGTTTTTCATGTATAGGCGTCATCTCTCTTAATGTACTTGTTTTAAATTTCATTTCATCTAATCTAGGAGGCTTTTGTACTCACTATTTTATATGGACATCTCATGAATGGTGCATAATTGCTAGCCTTTTTGACATAGTTTGGTCCTTAGTGGATATCACTACAAATTCATTTCATTAGATTATGTCTTTTACATAAGGTGAATAGCCAAATTTTCTTGTAACTCACATGGATCGTTGTAGCTACCATGGACCTATTACAATAAGTGCTACCATGCTAAGAAAAAATAAATTCTTTGAATATACTAACTCTTCCAGCAAAAACACTTGTACTCCACAATAATATGTCAAGAACATTATCTGTTCACCTTATAAGATCTAGCATACTTCAATTTTACTAATAATCTATCCAACTTCCAATGCCATGGACTTTTTATATCCATTCGTGATGCAGGATTTATACAGGATGAAAGAAAACATATATATTAAAAAAATAAAGAACGGATTTTTGAGGGTCATAACTTTTGACTCAGTTATACGTTTGGGATCAAATTTAACAATAAGTTGTCTTTCGAAGTGTTCACTGTAGTGACCGTTTGAATCCTTTTGATCAGAGTTTTTTCGACACTTTTCCAGGGCCAAATTCCTTCATATAACGCCTCAAATTGGGGTTTTAGTGTTTTTGTGGGATTTTTTAAATATGTAATTAACATTTATCTCTCACTTTATGCACCTAATTAGAAAAGCGAGTTGAAAACTAGTGTCTCTCTAGTTAGCTTATAGCTAGTGTTTAGATTTAGATTCATGCGATAATTTTCTAAAATTAGCAATTTTCGAATATCTCAAATAGTACTTAGAAAGCGTTGGACCTTTATTGTAATAGTTAGGATGGAGAATGAATAAAAAGATAGTTATTTTTTCCACTCTCATTTGTTTGCATGGTTTTTAGATCTTGTGAATTGAATCAAATCTTATTGGATAAATCAATTCGCTACAAAAGTTTCATTTGAATCCCTTGATGATGAGGGGAGTGTCCACTCGAAACATTGGGACATTTCTAAAAACCAACACAACTCATATCCACAGTTCAACACAATTATGGCTAACTTGAAAATATACATACTTAGATCATACTACTTTGTCACTGGAGGTGATGAATGATTAGTGTTTCTCTTTCTTAGTTTGTTATACTCTAAATGTATTTGATAATTCAACATAAATTTAAAGACGAGCATGAGCAAACATTATGCTTGAAACATGGCAGAAATTAGACAGTGAAGATAGGAGCAATTAAGCTCCAAAATGTCATGTGCACATCCTTGAATGCCCCATATAATATTATTTGCAAGACTCAAACACACTATTTAAGAGTACAAAAAGCAACATTGAAAAATATGCATAGAAAGTAAATCTAACGTCATGATAATGGCAGGTCAAAAAATCCAAATTCTCAAAAGTCACAGGTCAGATATATAAGTTCGTAACAAAAGTGCCTAATCAATTACTGGGAAAGGTGACATATCGACTTTTAGGAACAAACTTCAATAGTAAACATTATGAATGCTAGAAGGCAACATTAAAAACCATGATTGTGAAATAGATACATTAAAATAAAAGATAGTTATCTACCCATCCAACCATATGAGTGGCTAACTAAATGTTTTATATTTGCCCCTTTTTTAATGTTCTTAACTATAAACTACTACCTAGTTTATGCTGCCATTGCAACATCAAAAAGTTAACTATGCCTTTACTTTCATTATGATTTTAGAATTTAGTTTACCTAAATATTCACGTCTCTGTCCTTTTCTTTTTTGGACTAGTTTCCTAGTTATTTATGGCTTGGTTCCCATATATTAGATCTTTCCTTGTTGATGATAGCTTAGATATGATAACCGTTTTTGCACTTCCACTTTTCACTTCATATATTTTTTGTTATCTTAGTCCCCATTGACCCACTTTTGTGGTAGTTCATTGGATATTAATAAAATCACACGATCTTATCTTGCAGTTGAAAAACTTACGTCTAATAATGATGTCGTGATTTTTTTTTGTTTGTTTAAGCTTGCTCAAAACACCTACGCCAATGTTTTTTGTGGTCCAAATTCTGTCATTGGCCAACCACTAAACCACACAAGCACTCTTCAATGTATAGTATAAATGTCGCAGTTGCAGGAAGATGACCCTCTCCATTCTTTGTTGTACAAAGACCGCCTGGTTCATTTACATCACCTGCCATAATGTTACAGACAACCAAATTCAGCGAGTAGGGTCTGTGACAACTTGCAGTTGATTTGCATGAAGCGCACCACCCACGTCAATTATTTGGCGGTTCCATTGATTTATTCCTATAACTTGGCCAACAAAATTCGACAACTGCCTTTGAAAATATTTTTACTTTCTCTGAGATTGTTGTTGAAAAAGTATTTTTCAAATATCCCCATTTGTTCACTAATATGTTGTCCACGACCGAAAGGGATGTTAGATTTGCAGCTGCATATGCAACAATATCACAAAGAACATAATAATTTAATTTGGTCCACTTTTTCTTGGTTTGTAGTTGTTACATTGCATCTGTACCCAACACACCTTCAGATGTGCCCCATGGAGATAGAGTCATTTTTTCGACCAAGAGGGGTGTTATCGAGCAATGGTGGTCATGGATGGGCTCTTTGGTCTTTGCTTTAGGAGTATTATGGCTTAATGGCACTATTGACTGCCCTTTGTTGGTATTTTTAACCCCGAGGTTGGTGTTCAGGGCTCCTAGGGGTTGAAGTTCTTGCATAGAGGGAGGTATTTCTTTGTACTAATCCTCATCAAGATTTTGTAAATCCAACCCCTTCTTGTGCAAGTTTTCACTTAAGGAAACAAGTAATGGAGGGACTTGTCCTTCCCCTTGTGATTGCAGGTTAACCCCTCCAATACATCTATAAAGGGTTGGAGGCCTAGAGTGCTTACTCTTTCTATATAATCTTCGAAGCCAAAGTCCTCTAAGGTAGTGAATGATCGACTCCATTTTCCCCATGTTTGATTGGTGTTGTTCCTTTGAAGCGTTGGAACTTATGCAACTTCATAATCCATTCTTAATGTACTTGTACCTCATATGTATACTATTGTAATTATTCATTGTAAACCCTGGGGAAAGAATAGAAAAAGAAAAGAATAAAAAATAATTAAATTTGTATTTCCCCAAGGTAGGTCGGCCCCAATCAAGATGGAAAGTCGGCCCTAGTGATTTTTCACTAGGAAAATCAGTATAAATAGGAGGTGTCCCTCCTCATTATTTCACAAAAAACAGCTACTCACTCAGATAGAAAAGGTGCGCTCCAACATTCTAGGAGAGTGTTTTCTGGGGTTTATCTGCGAGAGACATTCTCTCTCTCTCTCTCTCTCTCTCTCTCTCTCTCTCTCTCTTTGTTCTCAAAAGATCATTATCTCTATACGAAGGTTTGTTGGGTTTTTCCCGATTGGGTTTCCCAGGATAAATTATCTCTCTCTCTCTCTCTCTCTCTCTCTCTCTTCTTCTCTTTGTTCTCAAAATATCATTATCTCTATACGAAGGTTTGTTGGGTTTTTCCCGATTGGGTTTCCCAGGATAAATTCTTGTGTGATTTGTTTATGTGCTTTTTCTATCTTCTAGAGATCCTTTTGGTTATTTTCAAATAAGATATACTACCATAATCGTGTAAAAACTAACATGGTATCAGAGCAGTACTAGAAGAATTCATTGTCGGAACTAGGGTTTCATCTTTCAAATCCCTTACTCAACCTTTTGGCAAGAAAAGAGCCTTGGGAATTTCGCTCTAAGGAGGGAGCATCTTTTGGGGAAGGCGAAACTCAATTCCGAGAAGTTTCAATTTTGAACTAATTCTGTTGTTGCAGAAATTAGGGTTTCGAGTTTCATGTTGATCAAGACACTGCTTTGGCTCAAGCTCACCTCTCCCCAACTCTCCTTGACTAGGCACATCTATCCATGAGGTTAGTTTCTTCAAATTCAAAATTTCATTTTTGACCTAACTCCTGCTAAGGTTTCTCATTCAAATATGCAAACAAGATGATTGGAATGAAGGTTGAAGATCATCTTGAAGGGGATACCAAATTCATATCCTGGGAGCCTAGGGTTCTTATCATTCTAGAAGAGAGTGATCTCTTAAAATTTGTCAATGAGAAGGTTCCATAACTAGAATCAGAAGAATTCAAGTCCTAATGGAGGAAGGGGGGTGCGAAAGTAAGAAGGATTCCGGTGGACTAAGTCAAAGACCACTTGGTTCCGCAAATATGAGAAAAGAAGATAGCTAGAAATATGTTCAAAACCTTAAAGAAGTTGTTTGAACACAGTAGCATCAATGTCACTCTCACATTGAGGAACAAACTGTCAAATATGAAGATGACTAAGTTTGAAAACATTGCCTCATATTTCACGAGGATTACCAAACTACGGGACAAGCTAAGGTCCATTGGAGACAAACTTGAAGAAAAGGAGCTTGTAATGACCACCCTAAATGGTCTTCCACCATATTGGGAGTCTTTCATACAAACCATAAGTGGTCGAACCAAGTTTCCCAAATTTGACAAGTTGTGGGTAGACTGCACCCAGGAAGAAACTTAGGATTGCAATAAGGCAAAGACTCCATGGTTATCAAGTTGAGGATAATCAAGCCTTCATCACTCATGCCAATAAAGGAATAGGAAAAGGAAGGAAGTTTCACAAACAAAAGTACCAAGATAGGAGACCAAGTCCTTCTCCAGATCATAAGGAGAAGAAGAAGGACCTATCACGCATACAATGTTATATGTGTAAGAAATATGATCATTCTGCAATCCAGTGTAACATTTGAAGCAAGAGGAAGCCTGAATCCTCAACTGTTGATGTTGATGAAGACACTCCTCACAAGAAGGAAATGAATGAGGATCGCTCGGAGTTGTTATTCTAAATAATGATAAGAAGATCCAAACAATGATGATATTCTAGCAAGCATATGAATATCAACAGACTCTGATTGTGGAAGACATTCAACAAAACAAACAAAAGATAAGTATTTGATCTTACATGCTCTAGTAGATTAGATCTGGTTACTTCTAAATATGTTTTATGTAGATCTACATTCCTAGATTCAGGAAGTAATTGAGCATGTGGTTCCTTTATTAACAAGTAGTCTTATGTAATATTTTCTATACACGTGATTGTTTAAATATCCTGTCGAGCTACACAACCCATCTAGGATGACAACTCCTTTATAACATACTTGGAGTAGTACATACTCTTAATGGTATGCTATAATGGAGATCGTAAGCATACAAATAATTTCCACATGTGTGTTGTGTCGAAGCATTGACTAAAAGTTGCATACATTATTTTGTTGATACATTGATTATGAAATATTGCTAACCATCTGACAGGATCTAACTTGTATGGAATGCCATGATCTACAAGGACAAGTGATTCCATTGATATACGGATGGATTAGAAGCAGAAAGCCTTTAGAATCATGAAAGATGACTCTCAGACCCAGAATGATCTCATGCAGATATTTGGTGATAAGAAGCGGAAGGCTTCTATGAATGTCGGGTTATTTGTTGTTTCAACAAGATTTACTCAATCGATTTCTGAGAGACATAGGGAGCTATCCCTCCAATATTAGGATCCTATTCTATTACATATGATAGAACCTGACGACACTGTCGTCTTGATTCGAATAATGCAATTGAAGGATCCTTGATGAACCTAGTCATAACCAGGATGGATGCTTACTTTGTATTTGTCTAGTCTACATTCATGTGCCCAAGGATAAAAGGACAAAGTTAGAATCTTCAGGCAATAAGGGAACATTCATGGGATACAGTAAGTCTTCAAAGGCTTGTAGAATATACAGTCCAGGATCAAGGAAATCGAAGTGAGTTGGGATGTGACCTTTGAAGAAGAAATGGCTATTCGAAAAGAAAAAGGATCTGATATGGAGATTGATGATGACGAAGAGATGAGATCATCCGCCCCTCTAGAAATTAAGAGGGAATTTGAAGAAAGGAATGAACAGATCGATCCCATTGATCCAGTTTAGCTAGATGATGCTCCCACATATATGCCAGTAAGCTGAAAAAGACCTATATGGGCACAACAAACATTGCAAGATGCAGAGGGGCACGAAGCTCCACGTGGAATCCACTAGAAAAAGAAAAGACCTCAAAGGTTCTCGAGTTATGTATTCTTGAAGAGTCACATGATTGACTAAGAACCCACCACATGCAAAGAAGCCTCTAAACACCAAGTTTGGAAGGATTCCATGACCGAGGAGTTCTAGTCCATCATGAATAATGACGTATGGGAGGTTGAATAGAGACCCGAAAAAACCTTCTTCTTTCCTTCTTCATTCCTGAAACCTGTAAGCCTTTGGATCCAAATATGTAAGGACCAAATACGGACACCATTTTCACTTGTAATATAATAATAATAAGAAAAGCAAGTGGGATTTCCAAGCGCTTGCACCCCATCCCCCTTGGGGAATTCGTTTCATCCCCTTGATGGTTTTCTTTATGTTCTTTTTGTATCATCATTGCTTTAGAATAGTTCTGCTTAAGTTAGATTGTTTTTCTTTAGTTTTTTGTAAAAGTAATCGAATACTAACCCAACCTTGCTTTCCCGATTACAGTTCATGAATAAGGGCTTGACCGAGTACTGGATTGGAAAAAGGCCCTTGGTTGTAGTTATTAAGTCTCACGTTTTAGCTTTCAAAATCTTAAATCAGAACAAACATTTCACAAAAACCTTCGCGTATGCTCTACCCATTGGCGGCTTGTCCAAGCTTTGGGATACTCAGAAATGAGGTTGGTTGCATTCAAATAAGTTTCAGATCTAATAAAAACTCATCTTAATAAAATCAACTCCCCCTTGAATATGAGAAACTCTAATGCCTTGATTTAATTCGTTGCGGGGAAAGCTCACAGAGGAAGTGGGAACAAATAGATAGTGACGTCGTGATACTGTCAAGTTACACTCTTGTTGGTATAGTGTTGATACATACGAGAGACTAATCCATCCCACATATTCTTCGCGTGGATCCACATCGAATAAGGGTTTTGGACATACTCCGCGTACTGTCAATTATATTTGGAGTTCCATTCCCCCCCTAATCTAATTCACTCATTTATCCACAATAATCTAAAACTGACCAAGAGCATTTGCATCACATTTCTCAGCACTACAACAACACTTTCTTATTCCAACTCCAGTTTTGGAACTGGTATTTTTTATCATACAATCATTTGCTTCAATATTATTTATTTATCATGTGTTAAGATAATCTATATGTTATTATGCTTACAATTCTTATTGCAATATTGTGTTTCAGTACTTTCATCAAAACTCCTAAATAACTCACTCGGTCACAAATCATCACACTAAGCCTTAACAACCTTAGAAATTAATAGGGTCTACCCTCCTTAGCTTCAATTAGGAGTTGGACTAAACAGAGGAGTCAAGAATAAGGTGACAGAATTGACTCAAGGCTTTCCCCCAAGGACACACCGAGTGGCTTGAATATTTCTGCCATGTTCCCCCTAGGTGTGTGAATGGCGATAACATGTCTCTTGGTTATTTAAGCGAGGAAATTATCCTTCTTTCAGAATGAATGGTGAAACCTTTGTTTCTGTGTATTTTCTTTGTAATATTTTTTCGATTAATGAAAGAAGGCTTTAGAGGTCCATCTTGTGTCTTTGTCAGCTGGATGTTCATGGTTTCATGTGCTTACTGAGGTAACCGTAGAGTAATATTTTGCATATTATCTTTCTTGTCAAGATTAGCCTAATGAAGAATTAGGATTAATCATAGGATTGAATTGTGTTGTTTCATTATTCAATTGAAATATCTAGATCTAAGATCTAATATTTGTATGCCCATTTGCTTACGAGTATGCTCTCTTTATTTTCGGTTTAAAATTTCACTAATATTTTGACAAGTCTGTGCAACTGTGAAGGTTCCTATAGGGATTTCGATGGATTTGTAAGGGATCTTTATTGCTTGCCTTACCCTCCATATTATTGAGAGAAACTTAGTCCATTTGCAAGTTTGTAAGCATCTTCAATTGCCAATTTCAAAGAGGGGACTTTCTTTCACCTTTTTCAACTTCAAATTTTAAAATCGATCTTTCAGTTACTTGGTTAATCTCTTATTTATCATATCTATAATTTCAAACGGATAATATATTGTTTAGATCTAGTTCATAAGAGTATTTTTTCTTAGATCTAAAAGTTCACAAGTTTTATCACATCTCAAGAATAGATCTAGGCATAGGAAGTCTCTTTGGTGCAAGTAGTTAATAGTAGATCTAAAGTGTAAATTTGAGCATATAGATCTGTAGACAAATACACAACTCACAAAGTGGATCTCACAATTTACTCAGCAATTGAAGAATGAAACAGTGCAAAAGGATTGCAGTTGTGAATGATTTCATTAATC
>LPNX010192861.1:54547-84961 GCA_001517045.1 Pseudotsuga menziesii | reverse complement strand
AATTAGTGTTCCCCACACTTTAGTAACTGAAACATGTGCCCCAATTAGGTAAAGTGGACCCAATGGTGTTAATGACTATAAATAGACTGGATGGACTCCCAATTTAGACATATGACCAAATTTGGACAAGGGAGGATTAATAATCCTAACATAAAGCTTGCTCCCAATAGTAGTTTCCTTTGAATATCAAAATTAAATTTGGAGTCTAGGTGTACATCGTATTGGCTGTCTAAAAGGCAATCCAAGATCCTAAGGAAAGCTTACTTTACTTGGTCATTTTATTGCAGTTTTATCAATTTTTAACTTAGGAATTTTTTAGAAATTTTCTAGGATGTTCAAAGACACTCTTAAAGTGTTTTTGAGCATATTTTGGATTTAATAATCATTGTTTTTTATCAGGTCTGTTAGCACTCAGAATGTACCCAGGTTGTAAAAGGTATACTCCAAGGTAACAGCAAAACCACTTTAGGAAGAAACTGGTATTTTCTTCCAGAGAGGGATCTCTCAATAAAGATTTAACAAGACCAGATTTAAAATAACATTCACAGATTTATGTATTTGGCTGAAACAATAACATAACCATTGGGCATGGAGTCATATACAATACAAAGATACCACAAAGACATATACATGATATTCATCAAAGGCAAGGTAATCATATCATCACAGTCATTCAAATTGATTCTGGTGGAACAGAAGAGATGAAGAAACAACCCATCAATACAGAGCATCAACAAGGATGAGTTCTATATCAACTTTAGCAGAAAAATTCATATAATATCTGAAATGACAACCAGAGCATAAACACATGAATTCTGATCATCTAACGCTATATTCCAGATACGAGGAAGAAACAAAATGGAGTGTTACACAAAGAAGGTACAATCACATAAAAGAAATAAGCACAGACTGTAATATCAACGACACATGAATCTCTGACAAAACTCTCATGCATTCACTTTGTTCTTTCAAAAAACAGATATGTTCTCCAAAATTATTCACGACCCGATGGGTTCCAACCCCCCATCTCATAAAAAGATACAAATTTATAGATCAAACAATAAGTCGGCCCCCCAGAAGATCAATAACAGAATGATCGGCGTAAATTAGAGTTTGTAACTGAATTCCTACACCACTAGGAAGTTGTTAGAACTCCATTCCTAACAGATCACAAAGTACAAATCAACTGGATAACAAAATTTCGCCCAATAGTTCCACGTCTTTGCCCCAATAGCTCCACGTCTCTGCCCCATCAGCTTCACTGTCTTTGCCCTATCAGCTCCATGTCTTTGCCCCATCAGCCATTCAGTACCTGACACCTGTTCCTAGGGGGGAAGAATATACTTTGTTTTCCCAAACCGCTCTACAGCTTTCCACTGCTCTGAACTTGGGGTGTCACACTCCATCATCTCCCGAATTGCTACCTCGAGCTCCATAAATGCTTCATAAGATTTCTTGGGCAATCTGGCTCTGACGATTGTGAACTTCTGCAGGATTTCGAAGTCTTCTGTCAACGTGTTCACAATGGTTTGTCCTGTCAGGCTCTTCTCCAAGTTATTAAATTTTGAGTGGTCCATGCGAGCCCAGACAAGTAGGTGATGATAATATTCGGGCGGGATCATCCGACCTTCTTCGTCCCAGAAAGACGGCAATCCATCTTCGAACAGCTCTTTAAACTCTTGTTTGAACTTATTGACGTGCACAAGCAATTCTTTTGACTTGTCTTGGACAGTCTTCATTAAATGGTGTTTGTGGATGATCTTCTTCGCCCACAGCACTATTGAGATTCTGTCCTTTATGCCCATGTCGTGCAACTTCTGGTATGTCAGTGAATTCAGAAAATTTAATGTGTTTTGAGCTGTAGTGAGGGGTCTTTTTGCCATGTGTTCATTTACCAGTTTTAGTTTTTGTTGAGCCGAATCTGTCAGTATACTCAAATCATCAATAAAATTCAGGTAGTGCCGGAACTTGGTAATCTCTATAGTCAGGGTATCCCAAATGATATGTTTTGCCCCCTAAAGAGGGCCTTTCCCAATGCATTTTTCTTTTAGCTCATCGAGCTTTTTCTGTAATTGATTCCTGTCTTGCAAGATCTGTTTTTTGCTTTCACTTACTCTAGCCAATTCAGCTTTCATCTTCTCATTCTCTGCTTTCAAATATTTGATTACTTCTTCCTTCAAACTCACCTGGGACATTGGTACTAACAAATCATCAGTAGAGAAATCATCTAAAGGCTTCTGGATATTTACAATAGACAAGTCCTCGCCGGTGGGAGTTTGGCTCATCAACTCTTCCATAATCTCCTTCTCTTCATTCTGATCTTTTTTCATCAAGGAGATTTGGGATAACAGTTCCTCCCTTTCGGCTTCCCACTTCTCTTTTTCCTCCTGTAGCTCTCCGGCTCTTCCTTTGTATTCCATCATCTCCTGATGGACTTTATCCTTTTCTTCTTGGAGGGATAGCAACTCAGATGATTGAACATGTTCAGTACCTGGGATCTTCAGTTTCTTCTTCAGGACCTGGAGTGCATTATCCTTTTCCTCTAACAACCTTTTGACTGCCTATGTACTGTCTGAACTAGCAATGTCTGTCTGCAGCTTCTTAATCTGAACAGCATTTGCTTTATTTTCTACTTTCTCATGTTTCAACTGGATTTCCAATTTGTCTGTCAAGACTTGCAATTTATTGATCTTCACCATGGATTGAAGTAAGTCTGAGTAGATGATATCGCTTGTCTGTTTGTGGAGTTGAATTTTGTCCGGAGTGCTGATTTTGTCTAACTGGATCTCTATTTCAGACATTCTCTTGTCACTTACCATAGCCATTCTAAAATTATTCCTCTCAGCATCTCTAGCAGAGACCAGAGAGGTTTTTGAACTGTACAGACTTCTAACCTTCAGGAGCAAATTTCTCGTTCCCTCCATAGACTGCTTCCTCTTCTCCATGTAACTGGATTTTAGGTCTTCCTTAGACTTAAACACGTGGCACAATTCCGAACTATCTACATCACCTTCCGGATTCTTAAAAGAGACTTGGCTTATCTGCACCGCTTTCAGGGGAACTAGGGCACCTCTTTTGGGACCATCAGAAACCTCCTCATCTATAGTTTCACCACTTTCAAGCAGCTTGGCCTTTTTACGGGGCCCTTCTTCATCCACATCCATATTCTCAGCTTCAGACAAACTCCTCTTGACTACCATACCAGCACCTTCTGTCATTTGGGTCGCTGTGACAGGTGTAGCATGTGTCTCTTTATCAGAATCTGACCTGTCAGTATGCTGCAACAAATTGGCCATTTCAGCTAGCCCCTCAATAGCCTGATGCTCGAATGGTTTATTCTTGTTTGCCTGCTTTCTCAACGAGATCACCTGGTGGGGTTGTAGTTCATATTTACATCTTTTATGAAATCCATATTCTCCATCAACCTTTCTATAAATGCCAGGGCACCTTTACCTTTAAAAATGAAAGGGCCGACTTTAAATGGAAATTTAATATTCAAATATTTTTTGAAAGCACCAAAGTGCTCCTCCTCAGACAACAATCTCTGCCTCATGAACTCCGACGCGAAAATCCTTGGGGTCAAGAAGGATGGTAGCCTATAAGGCTGACCAGTAAAGCCATATATTCTTAACACTGTGTAACCTCTGTACAGGAACCAGTCCCCCACCCGATCTTCGGGTGACGACTGCATTAGACATCTCATTTCGTCTAGGACTCGGGGCAGGTCCTCATCAAATAACATCCTGTACATTTCGGACATGATCGAATTGGCAAATTCGACCATGTTGATTTGCTTGGGCAAATCAGAAGAACATAGGGCACTTAAGAACTTTAATTCAGTAACATTAGAACATAATAACATGTTAAGCAAGTATGTTTGAAACCTAAAGAACTGGACCTTGGGAAATTCAGTCAACTGGAGGTGGATCGCTTCGGCAAGGTACTCATCTAAATTAAGCACGGGGACTGACTGGGACTCGGGACTTAAATAATTTATTTTTAACAGGAAACCAAGGATAACATCACTTATCTGACAATCATCATCTAAACCTAACACTTGACAGACCAAAGACATTACCAGTTGCACTTCAGTTCTAAAAATGTGCAAGGGGTAAGGCGAGGAAAGGCCTTCAAGGGATTGACCTTCCTCCAGGATACTTGACAGGAATTGAGAGCGACTTTCACTTTCGCAATTTTTGAAAAACTCGGCAAGGACAGATTCATTTACAGACTCATGATTTACAGGGTAGCTTTTGGGCAGACTAAGGTTTTCTCTGACGACCGAAGCATCAATTTTACACAATATTTTCGACGCGGACCGACTCACAATGATCCTCTGAGAGGGAGAATAGTTCACCGCGCACCATTCGGCAAATTCAGGGAAGTGTAGGGTTTGCTCAAGGGAGAAATGGTACAAAAAAGACTTGCATACATTCAGAACGTCATTCCCCTGTGAAAAATAAGACCACAATTTCTCTTTGCTGCCGGACACGCTCCCTGTGGACAGGAAGGGGTCGCAGACGCCCTTGTGTCTGTCTACGAAAAATTCCTCTCTGTCATCCGCGACCCGACCAGACACACTAACCTCGCTCCTTTGGTCCATTTCTTAATTTATAATAGTAATTGGACGAAGGAGTTACATGATTAAAGTCCTACCTGGTTTACTGTGGAGGCGTGTGTTCGGAACGTGCCTGGTACTGACAAATGGAAGCTCCCAAATCGCCAGGTCCTTTTCGCCGGGTCCCAAGCAAATAAAATAATCATTGGAGAGGTCAACCCTGCCTTTATAGGACCACCCAATTTGCCACGCGGACAGCATTTATTTCCGCAACCACCACTTATCTCTAACTGTCGTGCACTTATATTTTCCGGTTTCATCCACGACCGTAGATCTGGTTTCTCTTTAATTTCTGGCCTTTGGATCGTGTGCCACGTATCCCGTTCCGCCCGACGCCTTGGTATTAACCAACGTGCAACTTCGTGCCCCGGAAACGCTCACAACCGTTGCTTTGTCGTACCTTCCATTTTTCACCGTTGGATCAAACACCACGTCCCACATTCCACTGGGCTTTCTGGCTTTAACCCTCGTGCAGCTTTAATCTCTGGAATCATCCATAGCCCTCGATCTAATATACCTTTATTGGCGAGCCGTTGGATCACTTGCCGCCTATCAAATTCCGCTGGGCTCCTTCCTTTTATCCAACGTGCAAGTTTGGGCTCCGGAATCTTTTTCAGCTGTTGATGTGATCGCCCGGCATTCATCAGCCGTCAGATCTGTCGACGTCTACCCAATTCCGCTGGGTGTCTGGGACTTATCTCCCGTGCAATTTCACTCCCCGGAACTTATAATAACCATTGATCTATCCCGCTTTGATTTCCGTCTGTCAGATGTGTCATCGGATAACAAATTCCGCTGGGCCTTTTGGGCTTATCCGCCGTGCAGGTTTCACTTCCGGAATCACTCTCATCCCTCGATATGATCCGACCTCGCCTCTTCACCGTCGGATTGAGAGAAGGATACACGATTCCGCCAGACTCCATTTTCTTAACCAACTCGTGCCTTCACAAGGTGGATTTGATGTGAACCGTGGATCTGCCCAGGACCACTTTATAACCTTTGATCTGTGCAGCTGGTTAAAAGCCGGAACCTGTCTTATCTTCCTTGCATGTTGCGAAGGGCGGGGGGAATACCAACCATCGATTTTCTTCCTTCCTTCATCGCGGCCTAAGCTCTTTGGCAAATTGATCGATATTTTGACTATCATTCCACCCTTGCACTATATCCTTTAACCAAAGTATCTAAACAACATTACCTTATCTCCACTATGGTCTTATTTCTCCCTTTGTTAAATACAGGTGTTAACAGCTGGCTCCATCTGGGGATGATATCCTCCCTGCGAGGTATCTGCTAGCCAAGGAACTGAGTTCTGCTGCTCCAAGATCTTCAAAGGAAATCCATCAGCATACATTTTCTATCTTATTGATGTGTCTTAGCCTCAACCCCTACCCTCTATTTATACTTGAGGTAAGAGAGGAATTACGAAGGTTGATATGGTTGAGGAAGTTGGGAACATTATGATTATGAGCCCAACTGTCCTTAACTAAACTTTGTTTTTAGTTTTAATTTTTGGATTATGGCACTTGCGACTAATGATACTAGCAAGTCGCGAGTCACTCTCGACTTTTATAAGAGCAGCCCACGAATGCAAAGTGTGATCATGTATTCGCGGGTTGTATACATAGGTACCTGTTGAGGCCTGGAAATTCACAGGCAACAACAGTAAGGGATTCTCCCCAGTCAACGTTCCCAACTAGCCCATGACTGTTTGGTGTAGGGAATCCGTCCGATTTGTGGTCCGGCTACCATAGGTCAAGTAACAAAACTAAAGGTTTTACCGGTTGCGGCCCGGTCCACCGTATATATTTTTGTATTTTGACTTAAAGTATGATATGCACGTGCCTAATTAACATGCAGGGTGATAAAGAATGCCAGGAATATTCACAAAGTTATGCGCAGGTTCTTACCTCTCGTCTTAGAACTCACAAGCACCTAAATCACAAAATAGAGTAAATCTAACTACCTACCTATCTATCCCCGGGGAGCTGGAATGTAACTTATCAATGAGTAATGTATATTGTACATGCATTATAAAGAGGAGTTACAAATAGTTGATATTCCTTCACACAACACATGAACTATTAAAGATATTTAGACAATCAGATAGCCAATTGCTTATGAACATTATTCATTACTCATGGTGGTAATTTCACAGAATAAACCAAAAATCATTCAAACAAGAACATATGCCCTAAGAGTTAGAACGATCTCACAGTTAATGGAAAAAGTTGAAAAACGAAATAGTTCATCTTCCATCAATCCATAGCATAACATTTGAATGTCCCACCAAACTTTCTCTCCGATAGGCAAACAACAATTCTTTATTGCAAAAAAAAGTAGTTTTTCTTACAATATCCCTTTTTTTGTCTTACTGGGAAAAAGCCCTTTGTTCTCCTAAGTCCTCTATATTTATACCAAAAGGATGAGACTATTGGGTTGCCCACAAATAACCCTTGGGCTTCCTCAACTCTTTGCCTCCCAAAATTTTAATTTCATCAAGTGTTTACAAAATTGTTACATATTACAAAACTGAACAATCACTCACGAGGAGGACCCCACTTGAGCATTCAGAAATTTCTTCCAAGCTAAAGCCTCTGAGGCGATTCCTTCAAACTCAGAAGGTTCCAAAAAACGAATGTTTATCTCGAACTTCGCGGCCTGGTTCTTGATGGCTTCAATTCTGGCCGCACTCAAACGAAGCTGATCCTCTAATAGCTGCACACTGATCGCGGAATGATCTACTTCATTCCTTAAAGTCTGGTCATCAAGAGCTTTAATGTGCTGTATTTTTCCTTCCTCCTCTTGGTACCTTTTCTGCAAAATTTCCACAAACAAGTTGTGGTCCGAAAAAGCCTCTATTCTCTGCTCAGCTTCTACTTGGCATCGGTTATAGGTAATCAGGAGCCTCCTGAAGAATTTTGTACATGCCCCTTTCGTTTTTTTAACAAGCTTTTTGAATTCCTCGGCTGTGTTAATAGAAAACTCCAATAAGTCATAATCCTGCTTTAGGGCCTGTCTATCTTTTGAGGGCAGCTCTGCAGGAGTTTCCTCATCATTCTCTAGCCTTGCCATCCTTGCTACCAGGACTTCCAGGATGTCCTGAGATCGATCAACAAAATATGAGGAGGTCTCTAGAATCTCCTCCAATCGACCATCTATTTGCAACACTTTGCATCTTTCCTCTTCTATGGCGGTTTGCAACTGAAGCATCTTGGCCTTTTTGTGACAGCACATGTTCCTTGAAAGGTTGGAGATCCACCTGCTGCTCTTTTGCTTCCTCTAAAGTTGTTGTTAGTGAGGTAATTTGCTCTTGAAGTTTTGTCTCTTGTTCCTGAGATTGCCTCTTATCCACCTCCAAGGCGGTCTTATGCAGCTCCAGATCCTCTATCTTTCCTAGCAGTTGTTCTTTCTCCGCCCTTAACTCCTGATATTCTTGTTGTATTTTTTCCAGACATTCTTGTGCAGTCTCCATAGATCTTCTGTCTGCTTGGAGAACCTGCAGTTCAGCCTTTGAAGACTTCATCTCCTTTTGCACGTCTTCAAATTTTCTCTTCAACTTGCTGGTTTCTTCTCTCTCTTTTCTTAGTGTGTCTTTCAGTTGAGAAGAAGACTTCTTAGTTTGCTCCAGATCTGTCATTATCTTATCCATATTGTCCTCTGAAGCGTGGATCAATGCAGCTCCTGCTCTAATAGTGAGTCTGGGATCTCGGTCTGTTCCGTATACAACGGTCGTATCATTTATCATCTTCCCAAACAGACCTCCTTTTTCTACCTTCTTTTTCATTCTCTTCACTATCCTCTTTCTTTCCTTGTCATAGAAGATAGTATTAAAATCAGGGATTTCTTCCCCTATCTTCTGTTCAAAGGGGACCAGTTTAAGTGTTGGGGCCATAGACTGTCCAGGCGTGCTGCCAGCAGGTACTTCTGGGTCTTGAACCTCGGGGTTCTCTACATCCTGGGTCTGAATGTCAGAGGCTGACTATCCTGTCGCTGTCTGGGTCAACTTCATCCTTTCTGCCTCCTGTTTCTGAAGCTCCTCGTCAAGCTTCCTTTTCCTTTCTTCTTCTTCAATTCTTGCATCTTCCTCTGCTTTTTTGGCTGCCTCTTGTGCAACTCTTCGTTTTTCTTCCTCTTCTCCCTTCAGCCACCCTTTAGCTTCTTGGGCTAACCTTTGGGCTTCTTCGTTTATTTTCCTGGTTTCTTCATCGGCTTTTGCTTGTTCATCCTGCCCCTTCCCACCTTTGGTGGTGATCTTCTTTTTGAACTTTCTCCTCAAGGCTGTCAAGTTCAATGCACTGTGGAAGACGGACTCTTCTCTGTCCCAATGGTGAGTATATTTGAAATGTACATTGTTCTCTTTGCAGTGTTCAGCCACTTTGTTGTGGGAGTCATTTTTGTGGAAGGGAATTTCCCCAAAATGAAACTTTTCCAACTCCTCCACGAACTCATCTGCCTTCTTGACTCTGGTAAACTTGTAACTCCCCAACTTGAAAGGCAAAGGGGGATAAGCAGCCTTCTTATGTTCAAATAAAAAGCTTCCTATGCCATCGAGGAAGACTTTCCTAACTGCCTCTTTATGAACGATGTAGTCTGTGGCATATTTGGGCAGTAGGGAGGGTGCTCTGGAACCCTCGAACATTCTGAAGTAGAGCCCATCCTCAGTCAGGTAATAATCCACATATTCTTCAATTACCTGCAGTGCCTCTTCAGACATGAAGTCACATTCTTTCAGGAAAATGAGGGTATACAATGGCATGATAAAATGTTCAGAGACTTCCCGGTAGTGACTGTGGTACCTATGAGCCCACAGTGGCTTGTATGCGGAGTAAGCAGGCATCCTTTCCCTATCCCAGATGCACCTTAGGCTGGGGAAAGGTTGATTGCATAGTATGCCGTCAACGAGTATTGAGCTCATGTAAAATTCTGACCTCTTTTGGGACACTCCTCCCAAGGCTGAGGCCAAGCAAGCTGAAAGACTATTTGACACTATGTTGGCCCAGTTGAAAATGGTCCCTTGTGTCGCGACATAAAAAATAATTGGCATCCACTCCAATTTGAAGCTTTTTCCATGAGCTCTTCCAAAAATTATGTTGAGCAATTAAGGCAATGAACCTGTACGAGGACCTTAAGCTCGCGGTGTCATATTCTCCCGTAGGCCTGGTTCTAAAGTTTCTTCCCGGCATTAGCATTCTCGTAAGGGTCTCAACAAGGTCCATTCTGATGTTTCTCAGCCAATCCTCAGACAAAAATATTTGTGCTTCTGGCAGGTGGTAAGCCAGGGCTACATATCCTGGGCTATAGGAAGCATAGCCTTGTTTGTCAACATTCTCAAGGATCATAGTGGTTACATCTGCCCGGGGCAGAATCCACCCAATCACTTCAGAGCACGGAAAGAGCTCTGGTCTTGTAACAATCTTCATCAGTGAAGACCTTTCTATATTTGTGTATATGTCTTCTTCCTCAAAGCCTATATCCGGCACCTCTTGGCGTGTGATCAACCTGTAGATGTCTCCCCACTGATACTCAGGATCTACACTAGTTATGCACTTGGTGTCCTCATAGATATATTCGGTCTTGGTGATAATTTCAACGTCAGGATCCTCTTCGACCACAGGAGCCTTTTTCTTTTGATGCTTCGACATTTTGAGTTTGAAATCTTCCTGTAACGTATACAATTGCAATCACTAGGCCATTTCTGGACAAGTTGCAGAGATCGAGATAACAATGTACAGTGTTTTACCTCATCGGTGTTTAACATGACGGAAGTTAATTAAATGAAGAAAATATGTGCATGCAAATACTTCTGTCTACCACCGAAAATGGCTTAACTAACAAAATTTAAGTGAGAAACAAAATCTAGATTAGAATGAAGAGACCTCGGGCTCTCTGTGGGCGCCATGACTACTGCGCTGTGTAGAACGACAGGGGAACCTATTCAAGATACTCAACGGGATGCCTCAACTAAAATACTATGCATGCAATCTATGGTCATTATAACGCTGTGCGGTGATACACTCCCCTGGACCGTCTCGGGTTCGACACCGACCGTGAACCGGGTTGCTTCAAAACAGTGGGGTAAACGCAGCGTGGTTTAAGGATGCAGGCAACATGAGAGGGGAAACCAGTCCAATACTCACAGGGAGGCCATCAAAAAACTTTCTCCTAACGACCTATCATAATACGGGGCAAACTGGTGCAGACAGCGTAACGGCCGTCTGCACCAATTTCCCCAACCACCAAGCTCAGGGTTGAACACATAACGACCGTGGAGGAAAATTACCTCGTGGGCCATAAAAACTCCCCACTGACAGTTACGCTACGCCCCCCAGCATATATACATGTAAACAACGGGGCCAAGGGAAAACGATCGTTAAAAAACCTAACCGTGGAACAATCATCAAAACGCTTGAACGGAACAGGATAATGCATATAAGAGCCTACCTGGCACTACTGTGTGACCAGCGGGAAGAGGACTGTTAAGCTTCCATGGTTGAGCCACCTGGAAACGAGGGTACACCGACGACGGGGGTCCGACCGAGCTCGAGCGGAACGACAGCGCACGAAAACGACAGTGCACAACAGTCTGAAATAGTAATAGAATAATCAACATGCTCGACCCCATATATATATATATATATATATATATATATGGTCAACCATAAGCGGCGGGAGAAAAACAGACGGCGGAAGCACAAGGATCGGAGGTCACAAGAACATCTCCTTCCGCAACGTCGGGTGGTGGAATAACTAGGAGAACCACCTGGAAACATTCGAGAGAAGTCAATAACGCATCGGAGCTCGCAAGACTAATCGTCAGAGCGATAGCGGGATAAGGAGACGCAATGGCGGAGACATAAACGACACAACATTCCGCAATAGGAAAAAATCTAAATCGGAGAAAAAAATAAATTAAACGACCGGGAAGATAGTGCTTTTTCCAGCCGCAACGGAGGAAGCCCAAAACTTAAGGTTCAACGAAACAACAAAGCAAGGTTTGAAAAGTCAATGCATTGTCGGGGAACTTCATAGTCTGCCGTCCGCAACTGCGGAGAAAGTAGTAACAAGATGTTCCGTTGTGAAACCAAAAGTCAGCCCCGATTGATACAAAAAGCGTCGGAGAAAAATATCGAAGCTAAAGCTTATTATTTCTCCGCAACGGTGGGAGCGCAAGCAAATAAACTTCCGACTCAAACACTTGAAAAATGCATTCAAAGGCAAAGGTAAACTTAAATACGTGGTGGATCATTTCAGGCATTAGGAAAAGTCTTTCTAAAGAATCATTAAATCAAATCAAAGAAGAAAATCAAACCAATATGAGCAAAAGGAGGGTCCCAAAAAAATTTGAATTTTGGAAAAATGTTGCAGCTGCAACAGTACCCACAAATGGAACACGGGTTTCAATGGAAATAATCACGAATGCACCTAAATCACCTTATTAAAAAATGGCAAGGCTGGAAAGATGATGATGTATGAAGGCACATGCACATCTATATGGTTTTGGCCACTTATATCTAATTTGTCCTTTTGTGTACCGACAGATTGAGTGTCAGTACTCAGACGGAGAAGTGCCATTTCACAGGATAACAAATGCCCCCTAATGTGTGAGGTCAGAGGGAAGCGATGGCCGAAATACATTACAAACATTATCTTTGGAGAACTCAGTTACCGAGGCTACAGAGAGGTACCTGAAACAAACATATCAAAGTTATGTACAAAATCATTTCTGACGATGCCATGTTCAATAAAGTGGAACACTAGATCCTTTACAATATTTGATCACATCATATGATATGGGCAACAACGCCACGTATATTACAAGGGTGGATCCGAGCCACAATATACAATGATGAGTCTTCAAAATATGGAAGTAGTGTTGCTGAACATAACACAATCTTGCGCAACTTAGGTTATAGAGGTATGAACTGAAGGTCTTCATCCAAATCCATAGTAATCAGTACAACTCCTACCATGTGAATAGATGAACTGAAGTCTAACATAGAAGGAATTAATCAGAATTTTAGTGAATGAGTGATACTGACAACTGAAGCAAAGGAGTTCACCAATAGGGATAGTGAATCCTAAGGTACTATCATTGAAACTCTAGGTCTTCGTCTTCAGGAGGTGTTGATGAGAAACCATGATGTGAAGAGAAAGGCAATGCATCCTTCAACAGATCACAAGAGTAACTAGGAAACTGGATGAGGGAAAGGTAGACACAAGGAATTCTCAGAGATGATAGTGATGGGAATCAAGATGATCAGATAGAGGTACAAATCCTTGAACAGTGAGCAGGACACATAGATGACCCAAGGAAGCTTTAAAATTTTAGATAGGACAACTAGACATATTTGTCATGTAGGAGACATGTTCAAATTCCCCATGTATAAAGGATAAGTGGAGGAGTAAAATATCGAGGTAATAGTTGAACTGGAAGTGAAAAATTGAAACATTCGTATCGGGAATTTCAGAGAGTGCTTTGCTCAAGGATGACATGTTGTCACTGCTTATAACCCAAAGAGTGAAATTCTTCCTTATATTTCTTGTTAAGTTTTACCAAGTCCAAGAAAGTCAACTCGAGTCTCTCTTTGTTTTTGACAAGCTTGAAGAGGAGAGAGAATAATGCTTGATATGTCATTGATTCATGGATTTTACAAGCCCGAAATAGTAGATGCTTGTTGTTTTTTTCGTAGTTTTGAGAGTCCGAAAACTCTGAAGAAAACTCTAGGGGGTGATTTTTTCATATAATTTAGTCCCTTGAGTTTCAAAAAGTATAAAACAATCCACATAAGAACTCTCTTAGCTCTTGAAGGACTAAGGTATACATTTTTTGTACTTAGTCGGTAAGGTCCGAAAAATGGGTAAACTAATACCAGACCGACACACCTTCAAAAACAATATATAGCCTGAGTTTGAAAGATCACTCAGAAATATACATTTGGTTATGAGAAATGGGGCTTACAACAATAAACTCGATGCTTTGTTCTTTAGGTTTTGCGAGCATGACAAAGACATAAAGTACGCTTGGAATATTTTTCATGTTTGGGTCCAGAGCACGAAAAAGAGAAAACTAAGCTCATACTGGGTATTACTTTTCCATAAATTTAGTCCCTCGGGCCTGTAAAAGAGATAAACATGTGCCTGAAGATACTCTTCTCAATTCCGCAGAAAAGAGAGTATTCCTTTTGCATAAATAATCTACATGGTCCGAGAAAGAGATAACTTACCACCAGTGTATACGATCGTTTAATTATTCTTAACGAGTCTGAGCGAACAAGTTTACTTGGCTCCATAGTCTGTTTGGAGGAGTCATACTAGGGCCTAAAGAAAACTCCATAAGGATGGGGATCCTTACAATCAAGTATAGTTTGTAAAAAGATGCAAAATGAGGCGCATTTTGTCATGAAAAAACAATTAAGAAGGTTCCTGCAAACCTACCACAACTGCGGCATGGGTACCAAAATACAATAAAATGTTCTAAACTAGGGTACCCATGTAAAGGAGTCCCTATCCACAGGAGAACAATGTTGTGTACGAGGTAAAAGTGGTTATACACCATAGTCCATGGATGCAAAAGTGATCCTAGGGTTAAGCAGAGGATAAGGTGTAAGTGCAAAGTCTTCAATGAATACCAAATCTTACCCTATATGCGACGAAAAACAACTTTTAGATCATCCTAGACCTATTGCAGCCAGTAAAAGACCATGGTATTAGTTCATATATTAAAAAATTGATTTTAAACTATAGACAATGGGTAAAAATTTGAAATTTTTGCTGTAAGAAAGTTGAAAACCAAAAATAAACATACCATTTGGAAATTTGATTATATTTGGCAATTTTACCTTCGAATTTCAAGTGCTCATAGTGGACCAATTTTAGAACCGTCAGTTGCAGGTTAGTGGTATCTTCCCCTTCTTTCATTTCATCCATTCCATTTTTGTTTTTGATGCAAAATTTGATGGTTTTATGCTTGCCCTAAAAGCATCTCGAGGCATTCGTGGGTATCCTTCTTTAGACTCGTGAGTGTGGGTTTCATTCGTGGGTTTCCTGCAATGCAACCTGCGTGTTCTTCGCACTATGTAGAAAGCATAGTCGCGAATACTGCGCGAGCTCTATTGTTTCAAAAATGATGAATATAAAAGAGATTTTGATGATTTCTAAATGAAGGATAGTATTGTTTGGCAGGAAAACATGGTTTTGGAGTGGAGAGAACGCGAGCATGAGGACATGGATCGAGATGTCACCACTCTACAAGCTTGATAAAGAAGTGGCTTGTTAAAGTTCTATGGTACCTTGAATATGCATTCCCAAGTACACCTTTTGGAAGCTTTGGTAAGCTATTGGGATCACGAGATTTGTATCTTCAACATCTAAGGGGAGACCTTGGAATTGACGATAGATGACATCTATTTTATCACGGGTCTGCCTCGCAGGTCTACACCTATGAACTTGGAGGGCACTAGCCGAGGCAGTGACCCTCTAAGTGTGCAAGACTACGTCAGCACCTACTATTTTCCTGGTACGCAAAATTCAGGGTCACAAGTCCCAATTTCACAGATCTCAAGCTTTCCATTGAAAGTCATGATAAGCACGGTTGTGAGGATTGCAGGATCATTCGCATTGCATCTAGCAATAAGGACTCATATGTGGGTGGTGGTAGAGTGCATGCGGGGGTTCTTGTTTGACTGGTGCTCGGGATTGCTCCCGATAACGAAGAAACAATTGTATGATTGCAAGAGGGGTGGAAGGAAATTTTTTGGTTATGCAAGTATTCTAGTGGCGTTTTTCTTCGAGAGGGTCCATTCCCTCAGTCCCGCAGTGACCTTACCTCCTAGTCCAACTTGTGAGCCTCGACTCACACGGTAGGGAGACATTTTCCTTTGATAGGGTGGCGATGGTGCGGTCCAAAACGGTTATGATGACGACTTCTACTCCTGGTGGAGCTTACAGGTTCCTGCTCTGGAGCAGTTTTCCTACACTGGATTAGATTTTAGTGGAGATCTAGAACTCATCCTCCCTCCTAGAGGAGCATGGGGGGAGATTGGTATATCTTTTTATCTTTTTAGTTATTTGTTTTTTATGAGTTTTTATTCATAAAATTATATATACATATGTATATGAGTTTGACCTTATTTTATGTTTATATGAGATGTTGGGCCTGTCCGCCCCGATGGCCATCCCATAACTTTTATGCGACTCGTGCAGGTTGATGGGGATGATGGTTTACTACGTGTTATTGAGGGGACGATTGGTGAAAAGCATGAAGAAATTTCATTCTCATGTGCATAAGAAAGCATGGAGGTAGATTGTTGTTTACAGATTTGTAAAAAATAAATTACTGGCAAAAAAAATCCAAAATGCTATGCTACAGATTGCATACCAATGTGATATTAAGGAATCCCTATTTACAAAACCCGAGTTACTATTGAGGTTTTGAGAATTATTTCCTCACAAACTTATATTGTTCTGGCGATGTCTCTTTGACAATGATGATGGGTCCATTCATGATTCTTTGTGGAGATGCTTCTTTAGATGAAGTTGACAGAGCATGAAGGACCACTCTCGACAAAAGACAAAAGGTAAGATTTTTGCAATAATGGTAGGAGAGATGTTGGGATTTCACCTCCTGAAATTCGATGTATCAAAATGGATACTACACAACTATTGTTGGACACAATTATTGAAGGAGCGATCAATTTTCAATGATGCCATTGCTACAAGTCATATGGATAAGGAATAATGTTCCCATCCTTTTGGCGATGTTTGGTTTGGTAACAATATTGGAAAGTAGCACAGAAGTGATGTTGTATAGTCGATGCTTGGAGGAAACTAGATGTAAGGTTATCTTGATGCAAACCACATGACAAGCTAGTGCACATGGATAACTCTGGATTGGTGAGTATGCTTGTGAGCGATAAGTATGAAGACTTGGGGCACATGCATTGCTTGTTTCATTGTGTTCCCACTGGGCCAGAAACCATTCGATATGTTATGACTTCTCATTTACGTGACACATGTAAGCAATTGTTAACTGATCCATAGAAGCTAAAGGATCTAGTGGAGTTTGTGCAACACCTTCTTGATATGAAGGATAAGTATGCCAAAATTATTAGCATGCATGGCATTTAACAATGATAAAGATTTTCAAAATGATTTGAATTCATCATTTAAATTCTTTATTAATTTGAATACAAGATCCCCAGAGTATATTTCTTTGTTTGTTCATGATAAACTTCATAAGGGTCTCAAGGGAGTCAACGAAGATGATGTAGAAATAACACTTGACAAGGTAATGATGTTGTTTCACTATTTCCATGAAAATTATGTATTTGAGAAGTACTACAAGCAACATTTAGCTAAGCATATCCTATCAGGAAAAATTGTTTCAGATGATGCTGAGAGGAGCCTAATTGTGAAATTGAAGACATAATGTGGTTATCAGTTCACTTCAAAGTTGGAAGGTATGTTTACATATATGGAGACTTCTAGGGACGCTATGCAAGGTTTTAATGCATTGTTAGCTAGCTCGAGTGAAGGATAGCTTCTTCTCAACTACAGTACTTATTCAGATGACAATGAAGGTCGTGCCATCTGTCCATTTATGTTTGGGATAGTAAATCTCATATGGGCTCTATGTTTTACATATTCATCACAAGTCTCATTCTGAATATAAGGGTCTCAAGAGTATATTGGCATCTGTTCCCTAGATATTCTAGACTTTGAAAGAGAACGTATTGAAGCAAGGCAGACATAACTTAGCCCGTGGTTATAATTGATATCTTATAGAAAGGGCAGTTCATATGCAAACTAAAAGCTCACGAACTCAATTATATAGGTCCAAGGGATGCCCAAAAGGCCAATATTCTTATCTCTTCTCCCAAATTTATCATACCAACATTTAAAGAAGAACCCATAAAGAAAAGGAACTAAAACCATGCCCATTACTTAGCGACATAAAAACGATTTGTTTTTTTTCAATCAATTAAAACATGTTAATTGTTATACAATAGGTAGATTTGGTTGTGAGTGGGTACCTTAGATGAAACTTCTAGACTGGGTTGAGGTCCTTCCTGTTTCTGTCATTCCATTGCAACTTCCGTTTATAGATGAGATTGCGTTCATCATCTATCATAAGTGAAGTGTTTGCATTCTCATCTTGGAATCCATCGACATTATCAGAAGGAAAACTCATAGAATCTCTCTATGTAGTATCGTACCGGTAGTAATTGTTGTTTTGTCTGTGTTATTATTTTGGCATGGATTCCATCGTGATTAGAAAAATAGGCCCATTAATATTTTTGGGAAGGTTAAACAAATTACATTCTCTTACCTAAATTCAGCAAGGCACTGTATTTATTATACATCATACTATAGAATCAAAAGTAGAAAGAAAGAATTGTAAGTTTGATAGTACGTAACAAATCAGCCTTGGATTTTTTCCTTTGTTGCCTACCTAGTGAATGGATCCTGATGAGTTTGAAAACTCTGAAGAAAACTCTAGGGGGTGCTTTTTCGTACAATTTAGTCTCATGAGGCTGGAAAAGTATAAAACAATCCACAAAAGAACTCTCTTAGATCTCGAAGCACAAAGGTATACCTTTTTCGTACTTAGTCGGTAAGGTACGAAAAATGGGTAAACTAATACCAGACTGACACACCTTCAAAAGCAACATATAGCCTGAGTTTAACAACTGTGAAGGAAAGAAAGATCACTCGGACATATACATTTGGTTACGAGAAATGGGGCTTACAACAGTAAACTCGATGCTTTGTTCTTTAGGTTTTGTGAGCATGACAAAGACATAAAGTACGCTCATAATATTTTTCATGTTTGGGTCCACAGCACGAAAAAGAGAAAACTAAGCTCATACCGGGTGTTCCTTTTCCGTAAATTTAGTCCCTCAGGTTTGGAAAAGAGATAAACCTATGCCTGAAGATACTCTTCTCAATTCCGCAGAAAAGAGAGTATTCCTTTCGCGTAAATAATCTACATGGTCCGAGAAAGAGATAAGTTACCACCAATGTAGACGATCATTTAATTATTCTTAATGAGTCTGAATGAACAAGTTTACTCGACTGTCTAGTCTGTTTGGAGGAGTCAGACTAGGGCCTAAATAAAAATACATAAGGATAGGGAGCCCTAAATGAAGGATAATGTTGTTTGGAAGGAAAACATGGTTATGGAGTAGAGAGAACGCGAGCATGAGGACATGGATCAAGATGCCGCCACTCTACAATATTGATAATGAAGTGGCTTGTTAAAGTTCTATTGTACCTCGAATATGTGTTCCCAAGTCCACCTTTTGGAAGCTTTGGAAAACTATTGGGATCATGAGCTTTGGCTCTTCAACATCCAAGGGGAGACCTTGGAATTAACGATAGATGACATCTATTTTATCACACGTCTATCTCGCAAGGGTACACCTGTGAACTTGAAGGGCATTGGCCAGGGCTGTGACCTTCTAAGTGTGCAAGACTACATCAACACCTACTATTTTCCTGGTACGCAAAAATAGGGGTCACAAGTCCCAATTTCACAGATCTCAAGCTTTCCATTGAAAGTCATGGTAAGCACGGTTGCCAGGGTTGCAGGATCATCTGCGTTGCATTTATCAACAAGGACTCATATGTGGGTGACGGTAGAGGGAATGCGGGGGTTCTTGCTTGACTGGTGCTTGGGATTGCTCCTGATAATGAAGAAACAACTCTCTGATTGCAAGAGGGGTTGAAGGAAAAACTTTGGTTATGCAAGTATTCTAGTGGTGTTTTTCTTCGAGAGGATTCATGCCCTCAGTCCCACGGTGACCTTACCTCCTAGCCCAACTAGTGAGCCTTGACTCATGCGGTAGGGAGACATTTTCCTACGACAGGGTGGCGGTGGTGCGGTCCAGAACAGTTATGACGATGACTTCTACTCCTGGTGGAGTTTACAGGTTCCTTCTCTAGAGTAGTTTCCCTATGCTGGATTAGATTTTCGTGGAGATCCAGAACTCATCCTCCCTCCTGGAGGAGCATGGCGGGAGATAGGTATGTCTTTTTATATTTTTAGTTATTTGATTTTTATGAGATTTTATTTGTAAAATTATATATACATATGTATACAAGTTTGACCTTGTTTTAGGTTTATATGCAGATGTTGGGCCTATCTGCCCCAATGGCCATCCCAGAACTTTTGTGTGGCTCGTGCAAGTTGGTGGGGATGATGGTTTACTACGTGTTTTTGAGGGGACGATTAGTGAAAAGCAGGAAGAAAATTTATTCTCATATGCATAAGAAAGCACAGAGGTAGATTGTTGTTTATAGATTTGTAAAAAATAAATTACTAACAAAACAATCTAAAATGCTATGCTACATATTGCATACCAATGTGATATTAAGGAATCCGTGTTTACAAAACATGAGTTACTATTGAGGTTTTGAGAATTATTTCCTCACAAAATTATATTGTTGTGGCAATGTCTCATTGACAATGATGATGGGTCGGTTCAGGATTCTTTGTGGAGATGCTTCTTTAGATGAAGTTGACAGAATATGAAGGACTACTCTCGACAAAAGACAAAAGGTAAGATTGTTGCAATAATGGTAGGAGAGATGTTGGGCTTTCACCGCGTGAAATTCGATGTACCAAAATGGATATTACACAATGATTGTTGGACATAATTATTGAAGGAGTGATCAATGGCTAATGATGCCATTGCTACAAGTCATATGGATAAGAAATAATGTTCTTATCCTTTTGGCGATGTTCGATTCAGTAATGATCTTGGAAAGTAACACATAAGTGATGTTGTATAGTCGATGCTTGGAGGAAACAGATGTAAGGTTATCTCGATGCATGCACGAGAGGGAAATGATTGCAAACCACATGACGAGCAAGTGCACATGGAGAACTTTGGATTGGTGAGAATGATTGTGAGCGACAAGTATGAAGAGTTGGGGCGCATGCATTGTTTATTTCATTGTGTTCCCAATGGGATGGAAACCATCCGAGATGTTATGAATTCTCATTTACGTGACACATGTAAGCAACCAGAGAAGCTAAAATATCTAGTGGAGTTTGTGCAACACCTTCTTGATATGAAGGATAAGTATGCAAAAATTATTAGCATGCATGGCATTTAACAATGATGAAACTTTTCAAAATGCTTTGAATCCATCTTTCAAATTCGGTATTAATTTGAATACAAGATCCCTCAGAGTATATTTCTTTGTTTGTTCATGATAAACTTCGGAAGGGTCCCAAGGGAGTCAACGAAGATTATGTAGAAATATCACTTGACAAGGTAATGGTGTTGTTTCACTGTCTTCATGAAAATGATGTCTTTGAGAAGTACTACAAGCAACATTTGGCTAAGTGTCTCCAATCAGGAAAAAATGTTTCAAATGATGCTAAGAGGAGCCTAATCGTGAAATTGAAGACATAATGTGGTTATCAGTTCACTTCAAAGTTGGAAGGTATGTTTACAAATATGGAGAATTCCAGGGACGCTATGCAAGGTTTCAATGCATTGTTGGATGGCTCCAGTGAAGGATAGCTTGTTCTCAACTGCAATACTTATTCAGATGACAATGAAGGTCATGCCATCTTCCCATGTATGTTTTGGATAGTAAATCTCATATGGGCTCTATGTTTTACATATTCATCACAAGTCTCATTTTGAATATGAGGGTCTCAATACTATATTGGCATCTGTTCTCTAGAGATTCCAGACTTTGAAAGAGAACGTATCGAATCCAGACAAACATAACTTAGCCCGTGGTTATAATTGATATCTTATAGAAAGGGTAGTTCAGATGCAAACTAAAAGCTTCATGAACTCAATTATATAGGTCCAAGGGATGCCCAAAAGGCCAATATTCTTATCTCTTCTCCCAAATTGATCATACCAACATTTAAAGAAGAACCCAAAAACAAAAGAAACCAAAACCATGCCCATTACTTAGCGACATAAAAACAATTTGTATTTCCAATCAATTAAAACCTGTTAATTGTCATACAATAGGTAGATTTGGTTGTGAGTGGGTACCTTGGCTGAAACTTCTAGACTGGAGTGAGGTCCTTCCTGTTTCTGTCATTCCATTGCAACTTTCGTTTACAGATGAGATTGTGTTCACCATCTATCATAAGTGAAGTGTTTGAATCCTCATATTGGAGGCCATCGACATTATCAGAAGGCAAACTCATACAATCTATCTGCGTAGTACCATACCGGTAGTAATTGTTGTTTTCTCTATGTTAATATTTTGGCATGGATTCCATCGTGCTTAGAACAAGAGGCCCATTAATATATTGGGGAAGGTTAGAAAAATTACATGCTCTTCCCTAAATTCAGCAAGGCACTGTACTTATTATACATCATACTAAAGAATCAGAAGTAGAAAGAAAGAGTTGGAAGTCTGATAGTACGTAACAAATCACCCTTGGCTTTTTGGATTTGTTGCCTACCTAGTGAATGGATCCTCATGAGCCCGAAAACTTCGAAGAAAACTCTAGGGGGGTGTTTTTTCGTACAATTTAGTCTCCTGAGGTCGAAAAAGTATAAAACAATCCAAAGAAGAACTCTCTTAGCTCCCGAAGGACTAAGGTATACCTTTTTCGTACTTAGTCGGTAAGGTTCGAAAAATGGGTAAACTAATAGCAGATCGACACACCTTCAAAAGCAACATATATCCTGAGTTTAACAACTATGAAGGAAGGCAAGATCACTCGAAAATATACATTTGGTTACGAGAAATGGGGCTTACAATAGTAAACTCGATGCTTTGTTCTTTAGGTTTTGCGAGCATGACAAAGACATAAAGCATGCCTATAATATTTTTCATGTTTGGGTCCAGAGCACGAAAAAGAGAAAACTAAGCTCATACCAGGTGTTCATTTTCCGTAAATTTAGTCCCTTGGGTTTGGAAAAGAGATAAACCTGTGCTTAAAGATACTCTTCTCAATTCCGCAGAAAAGAGAGTATTCCTTTCGCGTAAATAATCTAGATGGTCTGAGAAAGAGATAACTTACCGCCAATGTAGATGATCATTTAATTATTCTTAACGAGTCTGAACGAACAAGTTTACTCGGTTGTCCAGTCTATTTGGAGGAGTCAAACTAGGGCTTAAAGAAAGCTCCACAAGGACGGGTAGCCTTATAATCGGGTATAGTTTGTAAAAAGATGCAAAACGAGGTTCATTTTGTCATGAAAAAACAGTAAAGAAGGCTTCCGCAAACCTACCACAACTGCAGCAAGGGTACCGGAAGACAATAAAATGTTCTAAACTAGGGTACCCATGTAAAGGAGGCCCTATCCACGGAAGAACAATGATGTGTATGAGGTAAAATTTGTTATACTCCATAGTCCATGGATGCAAAAATGATCCTAGGGTTAAGGAGAGGATAAGGTGTAAGTGCAAAGTCTGTAATGAAGATCAAATCCTACCCTATATGCGACGAAAAACAAATTTTAGATCATCCAAGACCATGGTATTAGTTCATATATTAAAAATTTGATTTTAAACTATAGACAATGGGTAAAAATTTGAAATGTTTACTATAAAAGTTCAAAACCAAAAATAAACATACCATTTGGAAATTTGACTATATTTGGCAATTTTACCTTCGAATTTCAACTGCTCGTAGCGGACAATCCGATGGACCAATTTCAGAACCGTTAGTTGCAGGTTAGTGGTATCTTCCCCTTCTTTCATTTCATCCATTCCATTTTTGTTTTTGATGCAAAATTTGATGGTTTTATGCTTTCCCTAAAAGAATCCCGGGGCATTCGTGGGTATCCTTCTTTAGACTCGCGAGTGCGGATTTTATTCGCAGGTTGCCTGCAATGCAACCTGCATGTTCTTCATGCTGTGCAGAAAGCATAGTCGCGAATACTGCACGAGCTCTATTTTTTCAAAAATGATGAACATAAAAGAGATTTTGATGATTTCTAAATGAAGGATAATATTGTTTCGCAGGAAAACATGATTATGGAGTGGAGAGAACGCGAGCATGAGGACATGGATCGAGATGCCGCCACTCTACAAGCTTGATAAAGAAGTGGCTTGTTAAAGTTATATTGTACCTCGAATATGGGTTCCCAAGTCCGCCTTTTGGAAGCTTTGGTAAGCTATTGGGATCACGAGCTTTGGCTCTTCAACATCAAAGGGGAGACCTTGGAATTGACAATAGATGACATCTATTTTATCACGGGTCTATCTCGCAGGGGTACACCTGTGAACTTGGAGCGCACTGGCCAGGGCGGTGACCCTCTAAGTGTGCAAGACTACGTCAACAACTACTGTTTTCGTGGTACGCAAAAATCGGGGTCACAAGTCCCAATTTCATAGATCTCAAGCTTTCTATTGAAATTCATGGTAAGCATGGTTGTCAGGGTTGTAGGGTCACCTGTGTTGCATCTAGCAACAAGGACTCAAATGCGGGTAGAGGTAGAGTGCATGCTCAGGTTCTTGTTTCACTGGTGCTCGGGATTGCTCCCGATAATGAAGAAACAACTGTCTGATTGCAAGAGGGGTTGAAGGAAAAACTTTGGTTATGCAAGTATTCTAGTGGCATTTTTCTTCGAGAGGGTTCATGCCCTCAGTCCCGCGGTGACCTCACCTCCTAGCCCAGCTGGTGAGCCTTGACTCACGCGGTAGGGAGACATTTTCCTACGACAGGGTGGCAGTGGTGCGGTCCAGAACAGTTATGACGATGACTTCTACTCTTGGTGGAGTTTACAGGTTCACTTCAAAGTTGGAAGGTATGTTTACAGATATGGAGACTTCTAGGGACGCTATGCAAGGTTCAATGCATTTCTTGGCTCCAGTGAAGGATAGCTTGTTCTCAACTACAATACTTATTCAAATGACAGTGAAGGTCATGCCATCTACCCATGTATGTTTTGGATAGTAAAACTCATATGGGCTCTATGTTTTACATATTCATCACAAGTCTCATTATGAATATAAGGGTCTCAATAGTATATTGGCATATGTTCTCTAGATATTCCATACTTTGAAAGAGAATGCATTGAAGCTAGGAAGACATAACTTAGCCCGTGGTTATAATTGATATCTTATAGAAAGGGCAGTTCAGATGCAAACTAGAAGCTTAACGAACTCAATTATATAGGTCCAAGGGATGCCCAAAAGGCCAATATTCTTATCTCTTCTCCCAAATTTATGACACCAACATTTAAAGAAGAACCCAAAAATAAAAGCAACCAAAACCATGCCCATTACTTAGCGACATAAAAATAATTTGTTTTTTTCCAATAAATTAAAACATGATAATTGTTATACAATAGGTAGATTTGGTTGTGAGTGGGTACCTTGGCTGAAACTTCTAGACTAGAGTGAGGTCCTTCCTATTTCTGTCATTCCATTACTTCCGTTTACAGATGAGATTGTGTTTACCATCTATCATAAGTGAAATGTTTGAATCCTCATCTTGGAGGCCATTGACATTATCAAAAGGAAAACTCATAGAATCTCTCTACATAGTACCATACCGGTAGTAATTGTTCTTTTGTCTATGTTAATCTTTTGGCATGGATTCCATCATGCTCATAACAAGAGGCCTATTCATATTTTGGGGAAGGTTAGAAAAATTACATGCTCTTCCCTAAATTCAACGTACTATATTTATTAGAAAGAAAGATGTGAAAGTCTGATAGTAGGCTTGCCTGTTTGCAACAACAAATCACCCTTAGCTTTGTGACTTTGTTGCCTAATTAGTAAATGGATCCTCATGGAACTTTCCATCAAGAATGAATTATAATTCAAATCCAATAGAAAATGACATAAGACCGCGAAGAAGGAAATCAAGGGAGCATACAAACATACTCAATGTTTCGACGTTACCAAAAATAACCATGTATAAATGGATGATCGCCAAAGAAAGGTGCAAGGATGGCCGAAGAAATAAAACAATGTGACCAAGGGTTTTAGTTGTCTTTTATCCTACTCGTTGTATTACAATAATGTGAGGTGGTGGGATTGGGATTTGAACGCCACGTGTTTTTACGCGGCATGCCCTTAGACAACCGAGCATATATAAAACAAAATTCAACTTAAATATATAAATAAAAATCAATACGACGTGGAGAACAAAAAAATTAATGAAAAGCATGTCAGATTCAGCGGTTAGCTTTTTGGCGTGTCCCTCAAAAGGCAAATTGTAATGAATCAGAAATTCTAATGAAGACCGGATATGGGATATAAAAAAATCTGACATAAAATCTTAGAAAAGGCATGTTAGGTGCTTTTGTCCTACTCCCTATCAAAGGCAAATGGAAATGGAAATGGAAATTGTAATGGAATCCGAGTGCGCGGCCCAAGAAATTTGAAACAACCGTTGCCGTAAGCTAAACGTGTAGCAGTTTTACATTGCTTCATCGTTTCATTTCAGTGCTTCTGCTCTCTCTCACCCGCAATGTAGTTTTTTTTCGTGTGGAAAAACTCCGCCTCTGTGTGTGGTAATGCCTGCATCTCTGTTGTGTGGTTGCGTCTGTGTGGTAATGCCTGTGTGTGTCTGTGTGTGATTGTCTATGTGGTAATGCCTGTGTGTCTGTGTTGTGCTGTGCTGTGCTCTGTGTGTTGTGTGTGATGGGGGAGAGAACGATACCACCAACATTCGTACATGCATTTCAGTGGTAAGTACCTATTGCGATTTGTTTTCGCTTGATGTCTGCTGGTGGGTTTCGCTTGATGTCTGCTGGGATGGGTTTCCGATGTTGACGTATTAATAATTTATGATATGTCTGCAGGAGTTACTCATGGGTTCATTGGGTTGGCTAGCCGTGGAAGCAACCGAAGCTCCAACAACTGAAGCTCACGAGCTGTCCTTATCCAGGTTAACTTTTAATACGGTTTTCATTTGAGTAGAGTTGCTTCTGCCTTAATGATTCCTGGGTTGCAATTTCAAACAATTCGACGGTTACGTTTTTTACACTTCCATCATTTTAATAGATATTCAAGATCTTACACTTCAAGAATTCCGTGTAAGATCTTACACTTCAAGAATTATAATAAATTAAATGAAAATAACTGTAGACCCCCATAGATCCCGTATAGCTTTAAATAGGCACCCATTGGGGTTAGCTCTTGCAGAATGCTGACTAAAAATACCATCAAAGACTGTGATGGCTCCGATGACATGGACAATTTTGAGAAAATGATGAACTTACGAGATATACCAGCGGAGACCAAAAATGGATCTCACAGCCTACAGGATACCTATTTCATATATTTGGAATCCACAAATGACGAGGAGTTGGCCTCCATGGGATACTCCACCAAATTAAAGAGATTCTAGGATTTACTTTGGCTTCGCTCAATAGATTGAGGATGACACTGAAGAGAAAGATGGCTGTCTTAATTGAGGTTGCACAAAAATTGATGGATGTCCTAACTGAGGTTGCACAAAAATTTAGATAGTCCTTCGCGCAGATCCTCATGGCAAGTTTGGTAGGAAGGTCTAGATTAGTGTTACTAGTGAGGGAGTTAATGAAAAATGAGATCACAGAAGAATACCTGTGCGAACTCATTCCAAATTACCACGGGGTGTTGTAATACACCAACCTATACCAAAGAAAACATCCAAGATAGATTCCCTCTTTTATTCAGTGGGCTCTTCCCTGATACATTCTCGGGAAGAGCATCTGCCGATCTTTGATATTCCACTGCATTATTTTGTACATGAAAGACGTGGATAACAAGAGAAATCCTACAAATAGACTATGGATTTATCAAAGGTTCCACTTCCAGGCCTAGCCTTTGTCGTGATCACTGCAGGATAAGTGATTTATTCATATCTCAATCCTACATAGGCATACTTGCTTAAAGGAACAAGTTGTATCAGTCTACTGTGAAAGAGATGTGCTAACCTCACGAAGATGCTCATAGAGAATCCGTAGATGAAGCCACTAAAGAGAGCACCACAGCATTTTCCTAGATAATCAACGAGGGTGCGCATAGTTGGACCTATGTCTTTTAGGAGCATCAACGGTTTAAAGATGCCATGGTGAGGTCTCTTCCCAACACCCAAATCCTTTTTTCCCAAATTCTTTAGTGACTCAACTTAGGACAAGTCGGATAGTGTTGTTGGATTGTTGTGGTTAGTTTTGTACCTTTCTGAAGCCACCACAGATCGAGAATCTTCTATGATGCATCAGTCCTAGTCCGACAATAGACCCAATATGGAAGGACTCCATGGAAGCTCGAGTATGTGGAGTAGGCCAGGTAAGGAAGGAATCCGCGTAAGCCTTAATGTGCAGATCTCACTGAACCACTACACAAGAAGAGCTTATCCATAAAAACACCACCCTCAGGAACTATGCGGAAGAACACTAAAAGCATAGATTCTATCTGACTTAGTTGATGACAACTGTCCATTGCATAATCTTTATATAGTCTTCTGTAACTACCTCAAAAGACCTCTATAATGAGACTCTAGATGATAGAGAGTTAGTTGATTGTTGTTTCCAGTTAATTTATATGGGTAGGATTCTCTGGTGTTATTGTGAGTTTTTAGCGCTCTGCATATATGATCTGAGGCCAGGCATCCTTTTTAACTCAATTTATACTAATGTAACCTCTTCTGTTGTTAATATAATTAAGACTCATGGTTGTTTTCTCTCTATCTCTCTATTTCTTTCCTTGCATGGATATTGTATTATTTCTGCATTATGTTGATTTGATATATTTTATGCATTTTTAGTGAAACTCTAATAAGTAGCTACCAAACTTTCCTGTGCTCTGCACTATAGTTCAAGAAAATATTATACATGCCTCAGGTGAGGCCTATTTCCTTTGGAAGGTTATAATGTTGGCATAACTTCTAATACCTCGATTTTTACCTCTGGATCATGTGGGATGAAGAATGTATATATTTTTTTAAAATAACTTGGCTAGGAGCCTAGATATACACGGTTTTATGTTTGAAGCATTACATGATACACTAACTATTCACTAGGCGGGCATTTGGTTTTGGAAATATCTACATTTTATTATACCAATAAAACCACTATAAGGCTGGAAACAAATAAAGGGGGCCGTGAGTCCACAAGAGAGGAAGAAGGGGTGGGCGGTGGGGGAGCAGCTAATAGGTAAATAATGAATAATAAGATTTAAACGCTGCCCATGTTTGATCCCAAGTCCTCTAACCTTTTCGTATTTCAATTAATTATTTACCAACTTTGGGTTCCTATGCATTCTATTTACCAACTTTGGGTTCCTGTACCTTTTGGTTCCTATGCATTCTATTTTTGGAACTGGTGGCATGCATATGTGAAAGCCATGACTGAAATTATCTACAAGTGTTGGAGAAAGGATCAAAATTTGCTAACAGATTTAAATCTGCAATAACCAGCAGAAGAGATTCCTTTCCCTACACTTTAGCACTCAAGGGAAAGGGGATTCCTTGAGGGACTGCATTGTAGAAAAGGGAACTCCTTTCCTGGTGTTGTGTAGGTATGATAGGGGAGAGTCTGGTTGGTTAAAGACGGATTTTTGCGTCTGGAGGAATTATAGTGTATTTTCCCTGTCTGAGAATTATAGGTTGGGCCATTTAAAAGAGTTCAGAGCTAGCAATAGGAAGTCTCCCTTGTGGTCTCATAGCCCTTGCTTGGGGGTGGACTTTGTTGAATTTTCATATGCTTAGCTAAGACATCAGTATATCATTTCATTTTTCATAACAAAAGCATATAAACAGGGTCACTGAAAGAAACAGCATCACAAGAACAACACAGATTTATCCTGGGAAAACCCTAAAGGGAAAAACCCAGCAAAAGCTTCCTCAATATAAATGCCCTAAAAAGGTAAAAAGGTAAAACCAACAAGGAGATCAAAAACCTGATCCTCCTCCTTCTCCAGCTACTTCTCTCCTCCACAAGTGAGCTACTCAAGTGAGTGTGTGTGTCTCAAATGAGGAGCACTACACCTCTATTTATATTCATCCGTTCACTTAAGTTAACTCATTTGACATGTAGGATCGAGTTAAATCATGTAGGCTCGAGTTACACATGTAGGCTCAAGTAACCACACTGGGGTGCTAATGACCCACCTTTACAATTAGAGGGGACTACCTCACGACTCTTATTAGTTCTTCCGATTAGGAGCATCGGGGTACAATGTAATACAAGTGGTTCTCCTGGTAGGACCATCGGGGACCACAAAAAGATACATATAGAATATTCTTCGAAGTTACAATATTTCAACACTCCCCCTTAACGAGAAGGGTATTCTACAGCAACATCAACAACAACAAGAGTAGAGATAGGGGACATCATCAACACTAGCAGGGTAACACATCTATAAATCATTGGAAGCTTTTCAACATCATGTTGTCTTCATCTTCAATCTTCAGTCTTCATCATTAGCAACATCTTCGGTCTTTGATCAGCAACATCTTCAGCATTTTGATCTTTCAATTAGCAACGACATCTTCAGCACTTGGACCTTTCGATTAGCAACATCTTCAGCACTTTGACTGTTCGATCAGCAACAACAGCTTCAGCATTTTGACCTTTCGATCGACAACATCTTCAGCACTTTGACTTTTCGATCAGCAACAACATCTTCAGTATTTTGACCTTTCGATCAGTAACATCTTCAGCACTTTGAATTTTTGATCAGCAACAACATCTTCAGCACCTTGACCTTTCGATCAGCAGCAACATCTTCAGTACTTTGACCTCTCGATCAGCAATATCATCATCAACACTTTGCCCTTTCGATCAGCAGCAACATCTTCAGTACTTTGACCTCTCGATCAGCAATATCATCATCAACACTTTGCCCTTTCGATCAGCAGCAAC
>LPNX010192861.1:28792-52016 GCA_001517045.1 Pseudotsuga menziesii | reverse complement strand
TTCATCTTCTACAACCTTGTAGGAAAGGTTAGGATCGACTTTACTCTTGGCAAAGCCCATGCTCATCAGGAAGCTATCTATTCTTCCATACCAAGCTCTGAGAGCTTGCTTCAGGCCATAGAGGGCTTTCTTCAACTTGCATACTTGATTCCATCTGTCTTCAACTTCAAATCCTCGTGACTATTCGATGTAAAACTCTTCCTCAATCATACCATTAAGGAAGGCTTGTCTTTACTTCATCATGGAAGAAACTACCATGATAGTTTTGAAGGAAGTGTACCTTGCTTCCTGGAGTAAGTGTCTCTTCAGAATTAAACCTCTAGCCACAAGTCTTACCTTATTTCTATTAGCAACATATCTTATCTTGCAAATTCATTTGGAAGATACCACATTCTTGCTTTTTGGTTTGAGTACTATATCCCAAACATCATTCTAGTATCATAACATCTTCTATGAGTTTGTCTTCTTAGGTCATCAACATATCCTAGTCTTCTGCATTCAACCTTGAAGGTTGGAACCCACTTTACTCTTGGTAAAGTCTCGATCCATCACGAAGCTATCCATTAGGTCGTACCATGTCAAACTCAGATATAATTTTCTGTAGTCACTCCCCCTGAAGTGGAGTATCATCTTCCCTCTTCATTCTGTACAGGTGGTTCTATGCTTGATATATACTGGTCAATAGAGTATGTCATGTCATAGTCTATTCTTTCTGAGGCAAATCACGAACCTTTCTTTGTACACTTGTTCTTGTAGATCCATATGGAGGATACTATGTACTTCCATTTATGTCTCGAAATCATATCGTATACATCATTCCCCATGATCAACTGTTATTATTTTATCATAGTTTCTTTTATAGCATTCTTTTCTTCATCTTGAGTTATCTCTCATACCCATGGTGGTATTCATCCTTCGAGGTGAATCTACTGCTTTCTAAATATATTTCTTTCGTCATGGTGTCTCTGACCCTAGGAGCTTCAGATTCATGTTTATTAGATTGTCATCACTTGTTCTTCGGAACAAGTCTCATCCTTCTTTTCTTGTAGGAGGTTGTACAGGACCTTTCCTACAAATCAAATGCACCAGTTGCATGGTTAGAACGATTTCATAAAACGACAAATTCTTATGCATCATGCAACTATTTAGACAATACAACATTCATCCATATCTCACATAAACTTTCTAGATGCCTTCCATCTCTACCATGACATCATTGAGTTTGTGCACTAATCCAATATGTCAGCAAAGAGGTTTGATAAGTAGCAATGGAGAGTTGTATAGCACCATGAGCTACTTACCCATCACATGCATATTAGTAGTATACAGTCATTAATGCAAACAATCTATCATGCATAGCACATCAACTGAATATAATCAAATGTATAACAAAACAATATCATGAAATGACAATTGAATACTTATCTTTTATTTGTTTCGTGGGTAGACTCCATCTTGATCATTCTGCTTTATCATCTTCTTCATTCATGAAATCATCATTTCTTATCCAAATGATAAGATGAATAAGAGGTTCTTCAAGAATTGAGTTCTTCATATTCCTCATCGCTTGAGGGATCTTCTTTGAATGGTGAGAGCTTGATCTTCAATTGCTCCCATCTTCTTCTTCTCTTCTTATGAGTAGAGCTGAAAGCAATTACTTCCTTCTAGCATACATTCTTTGCATGAATGAATCCCATGATCCTGGGAGGCCATTCAAGGTGGCTATCACCACTTCTGCATTCTCCACTTCTTCTTCTACCGCTTCAAATTGTTCTGCATTCTCGATCTTCACATTCTTCAACTGTCTTCTCAAAGCCATCTTCTGATTTAAGTTCTTATCTTCAAATAGCTTGATCAAGGAATCAAACATCTTCGGTGTCTTTAGGGAAGACACTTGTGGTACAAGTTGATCCGTGATTGAATCAACAATGATCTTCTTGGCGTTGATCAAGTTCATCTTGTGTAAGGCTTTGAGCCTCATCTCCGTATGGAACTGGAACCGCTCTACTTATGTAGGTGTCCAATTCATTTTCTTTGGAGAGATCAAATACTTCCATGCTTGGAAGTTGTCAACTTTACCAAGTTGATGTGATAGATCACTTTGAAATGAGAACTTCAAATGCAAATAACAAAAGATTAGATCTTACTGATTTGAGGTGTCCGTCCTGCTTCCAAAGCTAGCTGATTTAGGGTTTGTTAGAGAAACCATAATTTTCAAAACTTGGAATCTTTAAGATTTGATTGGATAGAAAGATAGATCTCTTCAAATGGAGCTGTCTAATGTATTCCTTTTCTGAAAACAGTGGAGGGAAGCTCCCGGAACAGGAAGCCCTAGTTTTCCATTTTCTTCTGCAGAAATGCTTGTCACTGTTTCTATGATATCTACGAAATTACTGCTCCTATGTGTCTGAAATTTCGCATTGAGGTAACTTCGCATGTCCCTGTTCCAAAACCACAGGTTTCATCAGAATTGGTTTTATCAATTGGGATTTATGATCCTTTTCCCACGGTGACCTGTTACAGGACTGTTCAGAATAGCGAAGTTGTACGGCCTACCACGTGTCACTGTTTCATCTTCTGGTTCTGAAATTAGGACCACAGAAAGTACAGTCCGTGCTCTTTCTGGAACATCTTCAGGAATTTAATTTGGACCTCTTTAGCCCACGCTATAGCAATTTTCCCCAGGTGTCTTGTTTAGGAATGAATTCTGGAGGAGGCTGGAACCCTAACTTTGACGGATCATATCTCCCAGAATATAGCGAATCTGAGGCTGAATTTTGGATACAGTGTACATAAGAATTTTATCTTCGGCCTCTGCAATTTTCAGCTCCTGTGCCTTCGCCAATCTTGGTATATAGCGAATGTACCAAAACGTAGCAGTTTTAGTATTTAGGGTTTTTCTAGCTCGGGGTCAAACTAGGGTTTGACTTTCCCGGAGTTTCACCCAACCAAAAATATTGATCCCCAGGTCTCTAAACTTCGATTTTGATGAGGAGAGAAATCCTATGCCAGGCTCACTAAAAAATTCCTCTTCAGTAAGAAGCCCTAATTTCCCGCACTGAAAACTGAAAATGCTCGGAATCGAATTCCGCTTCGACAGAAAGATGCACCCTTCAATGGAGAGTCAGCCTAGCCTTCTTTTGCTGATTGATTGTGGAGAGAGAACCAAAAAGTAAGAAGCCCTAGATTCTATAGCTTGTGAAAGCTGTCCTATTCAGGTTAGCTCTGATTCCATGTTGAATTTTCATATGCTTAGCTAAGACATCAGTATATCATTTCATTTTTCATAACAAAAGCATATAAACAGGATCACTGAAAGAAACAGTATCACAAGAACAACACAGATTTATCCTGGGAAAACCCTAAAGGGAAAAATCCAGCAAAAGCTTCCTCAATATAGATGCCCCAAAAAGGTAAAAAGGTAAAACCAACAAGGAGATCAAAAACCTGATCCTCCTCCTTCTCCAGCTACTTCTCTCCTCCACAAGTGAACTACTCAAGTGAGTGTGTGTGTCTCAAATGAGGAGCACTACACCTCTATTTATATTCATCCGTTCACTTAAGTTAACTCATTTGACATGTAGGCTCGAGTTAAATCATGTAGGCTTGAGTTACACATGTAGGCTCAAGTAACCACACTGGGGTGCTAATGACCCACCTTTACAATTAGAGGGGACTACCTCATGACTCTTATTAGTTCTTCCGATTAGGAGCATCGGGGTACAATGTAATACAAGTGGTTCTCCCGGTAGGACCATCGGGGACCACAAAAAGATACATATAGAATATTCTTCGAAGTTACAATATTTCAACAGACTCTACAATAGAGTGAGTACAGTTGAGTGAAAAAGCATTTACTTGCAGCTAGGTGGTGGTGAATTCCAGAAAATATAAGTGTGCATTCTTGCTATTTGTTAATTCATTGTTATATATATATAGTGGGGATTTCTCCCACATCAACCAATTGAAGGATTATTAAAATTCTTTCCATGAGAGTACCCCCAGGCAAGTGGTATCTGCCTCGATTTGGTCGATAGTTATAAATGACCTTCTTACATAAAGTGCATTACCTTAAAATGGTGGAGACCACAGTGTGCATAGTGAATGTAGTTATGACCGAAGAGGATGTTGTAGTCGTGATGGCTACTCATCATAGTGATGCCTAGGGCGATAGTCTTCCTATATAAAGTACAATAGTTTTGGGGTAATACATGTTTAGTGTCGGAAGGTTGGTTGTAAATAAATACCCGACTGGTAGAGTCGTGCATGGTGGGGTAGCCTATTTTGATCCAAGTAGGCATGGACACAAAACAGTAGGTAGCTCTTTCATCAAGTTCACATTAGTCAAGGGAAGTGTCATTTGCGATGGCGTGGATACGAAATGGGAAATATGGTAGGGAACTCAATGTGATGGCGTGGACAACTAAATGTGATGGTATATGATTCGGCAGGTGGCATTGATGCATCGGAATCAGGGGAGACCGTTAACACCCTATTTTAGTATTCCAGCTAAATTTTCTAGATAGACAAACTAATTTAATAGTTGTGTTTAAATAAGACTAATCATGCTACCCGGATGTGGGTGATTCCACGATAACAATGACATGGGGGACGGTGACAGGGCCAACCCTTTCCCCGCGTGATGTCACGATGCATTCAATTCATGGCTACGTGCCTTTACTTGAGCTTGGGACATGGCCTGCTCCAGCTCTGCCGATGGGACTCGACCATCAACTCGACGCAAGGCATGGTTAATGCGCCAACCTGTTACATGGGCCAATGCGCCCGCTATTATTTTCCTCAGTATCGTCTCCTGCTGGACCATTTGCTCACGCCGCTCCAACATCTTCGTCTTTTGATGCTCTCTGCCATCACCACCCTTTGTAATTTTGCTCTCGGCTCTGGTTTTATCAGCCTCCTTTTCCATTCCACCATGTCCAGGAGGCAACGCGACACTCCACGTCGTGGCCGCCAGGGTAGAGGTGCACAGGCGGAGTGCCAAATTTCGCTCTCAGCACAGGCAAGTGGGGAAGGTTTTGACATTGAAATCCCTGAAGCGGTTCGGCTGATGGTAAATGACTGGGAGGACGAGTTATTTGGAGCTACCAACGGTGCTGGACGAACCCTAGAACGGAGGAGAAACTATTGGGTCATAAAGAATCTTCTCATCCGCCTTATCCTCTGTTTTCACTCCCATCCTTTGGCTCCAGTCCATCCCGCACCTTCTGTTCCTCCCCTGTCATTAGCTCCTCCAGCTGCTCCACCCCCACCGCCTGCTCCAGATGGCTCCACTGTTTCCCTAGCCTCCACTTCTGCCCCTCCTCCCACCTCCATTCCTCCTCCGCAGCGCCGCGCTTCCACTCTTTCAGCAGACAAATGTACCTCTAGCCCAGTCTCCGCCAAAAAGAATGCCCCTCTCCCAGCAAAGCAGCCCCCTGCAGGTAGCAATGTTGAGGACGACTCCACCAGCGATGAGGTGATGGATTCTTCTAGTGATGATCTAGCAGACGCGCCAACTCAACCAACATCCATAGGCTTTGGTTGCCTCATTGTAGAAGAACCTTATTACAAGCCATAATCAGGTTTTATCATGGTTTCATGTCTTTTGTTGGTCTGGTCCTACCCAGGAACCTGTGTGTTTTGGTACAAGTCTCTCCTTTTTGGGCCTATTTTCCCTCCTGGAGGGAGGGTCCGATCATCATAGAATTTCTATGTCTGCTACTACCTATGAGCATATATGCGTCTCTGTTTTGTGACTTCATATGTACCATTATTTTCATTTCTAATAGAATAGCATCCAACTTACAAAAAAAAATGACTAATCATGCTGATTTTATTTATGTTAATATTTTATGCACATTATCTTTAGATCACATGAGAGGAAATGCTAATTGATTTAGGTAACTATTATTGTATGACCATTATTTTAGCATTAGCATTAGCATTAATCGAGATGAACCCATGAGTAAGGGAAATGGCATTCAAAGATCATCTCAAGCCTTGATTGAGCACTTCCAATCCCAACAGTATTTTTTCTTGGTTGATGTATTTGACAAGAATGTGAATGTTTAGTGGTCTATAGGTTGGGAATATGCATAGAAACCAGGTTTGGTGAATGGACGGATAGTTGAACGATCACAATACTGATTTTCGTTCATGCTAGCCTCCTTTAGGGTTTGTGGGCAACAAGACTCACTAGTATGGGAATCTAACAAATCAAGTGGCATCTACAAAGTTAGCCTGGGTTATAAAGTATCCTTATTTCAAATTGGGGAGGCTCTGGGAGATTGGAAGTGGCACTTGATATGAAAATTTAAAGCCCTATTAAAAGCTAGTATACTCTTATATCAAATAGAGTTCTTAGAAGATCGTGGCAAAGTACCAGGCTTTGTCCCAGTGTTGAGAGCAAGAAAAATTTTAGGGACCAAATTTATCCCATGGGCTGATTTTCAACCCCTTTTTCCAAAAAAAGGTCCACCAATTTCATTTTTTTTCTAATATGATTTGCCAAAATTCGACAAGATACATTTTTTTTACTCTAAACATCACCAAAATTGCTTGAAAACTATATAAAGTCCTTAGAGATTTGAATATTTTTACAAAAATATAGCCAAACATTTTATGGTTGAAAAATTTAAGAATTAGTTCACCAAGGTTTCAACACTTTAAGAAAATTATGGTTCCTTAAAAATTTTCTTGGTCGAGAGAAAGTAGAAAGTGTGACACACTTGTTCCTGTTCTGCCACTTTGTGAAGTGTGGTCTATTGTTGAGCAAATCACTGGTGGAAAGGGGAAATGGGAAGATGAGTCAATTGACGAGGCACTCCAAAGTTGGTTAGATGATAGTGATACAGGGAAAGAGCACCATGCATTGCAAGTTTTTGCTCTTGGTCCATTTGGATAGCTAGGAATGCCACCTTGTTTTAGGACAATTTTTACACCATCAATATCTTCTACAAAACATAGGAGGCATACAAGAATTATGGGAAAACCATCAAACAAAAGTAGTGATAAAAGGTGAGAGGAGAATGTAAATTTTCTAAACCCGAGGTGAATGTTGTCCTTATGTTCTCAAATAAATCAACTGATATTTAATTTGCAGGATATTAAATTCTTCACATAGCAAGATTCACATAGATAGCTAGAAAATAAACAACAGAAGAAAAACACAATACACAGACGATTTACACCTTCAAATCAGCCTTCCATTATTAAATCTAGGCTTACAAGGAAACCTCTACAACTTCCAAAAACCTGTAGTTGTTCATGGATCACTGTTCATTCTCTCCCCCATGTGTCACGCCATTGCACAGTTCTATCTGACTGATGTTTTACTGCATTATCTACACCTTTGACAACAATGACAATGGGGTTCCTTTGAGAGACTGATAAGGAACTCTTCCCCTATTGACTATCCTCTAACTCTTCGAAGGGTCCTTCAGTGATCATAAGATCATCTAACATGTCTGAAGATGCTCCCTTTATCAAAGATGTTGCTGCCTTGCTGGCACTGCTAAATAGTAAAAACCTTTTGGCAAGCTTCTGAATACACTCTATTTGCATTGACTTCTCCTTGGACTATACTAGCTCCCCCTGAGATAGGGCTTCTCAATCTTGATATTAAGATATCTACCATTGTTCTGCTACAACAACTTTACTCAGGCCTGTGTGAATACCCCTATCAATAGTACTCCTGCAATATACCTCGCTGTTGTTGGGAAGATTGATTCAAGGAACTTCAATAGTTCTTCAAAGTCTTTCATTCATTTGACTGTTTCTTTTATCCAAATAGGGCCTCAAATGTCATAAACTGTTGTTCTCTAGATTCATCATTCACAAAAAAATCTATCTTTTCCTTGTTGCAAATTGTCTTCATGGTCTATTTGATGGATCTGCTCTGTCTCGGCTGCTTCCTCTTCCAATTGTCTCAGTATGTCTAGCTCATATATCTGTCTCATAGGCCTCCTATTTACTACTCCATGTGGTGTACCAAAGGTTACTTCAAAGTACCAAAGAATGAGCTCTTTCCAAAGTCACAAACTCTCCACAAGTTTGACCATGAACATTGTCCTCCTGTGGTGGTCAATGACAATTCTCAAGTGAACCAAAGATCATTCTTTATACAATAGTGTCCGGAAATGGTTCTTAACTCATTTTTCAATAATTCTTCATGGCAGATCTCAACATGAGTTCAACAATTCTTCATACTAGCACTTAACCAAGTTTCAACAAGTTTGCAAATACGCTCTTGACGCGATGTGTATAATAATCCACAATCAAAATTTATGAGTCTTCAAGGGAGTTTCATATCAATTCATGATCATTCCGAAGATGATTCTCAAACCATTAACGAGAGTATTCAGCCATTTGAATATGGTTCAAGTTTGCGATTGAGCTGGCACATACCATCTTCCTTAAATGCCTTTGATTCTGTCAATAGTTCTCCCCCTGAGCCTGAGCATTTGGTATTCAATATCTGTACCTTTGCTACTGGACATCTTCATTTCACCTTTTACATATGGTGCAGTCCCCCTTTTTGTAAATGAGATCTCATCTTCTTGTACCATCAGTTTAACATTCTCATACACTTCTCCCTCTTAGGGCATGCTTTCTCACCAAACTTCCTGTAGTATTGGTTTCTAAGATGGCTGCATAAAGCTTTTCATTCAAAGTCTTCATTGTCCAAGAGTTGTCCTTGAATGACACAGACTTTGTGTTTAAGAAAATCATCCAAAGTCTAACAATTCACAATTTTTGACAATCTTCCAGTCATCTTCTAATTCTGCTTAACAAATTTGTCAAAAACTTTATTGAAGTCTGTGTCAAGGCTGCTCCAAACCAACTTTAAACTCAGTGCTAAAAATATGCCACAATGCCCTTGAGGAGATATCTTTCAAATCTTCTCATAAGTAAATCACAACTCTGTCCTTAGTCTCTCCTTCAAATATGTTTTACACCAGTCCTCCAAAGCATTCACTGATCTGCAACCATGATTCCTTGAAATATGTGTATATAACAGTCTTCAACTTCAGAAAACAATCTGACCCTTCAACATAAGCTTCTTTCATCATTATGGGCTGCTCAACCTATCTTTTCAAACCACAAACTGCTGTTTTGAACCTTTCAAGATTGCCATACAACCATAGAATACAAACTTTTTAATTTGATTATGATGCTCAGAGAATGGCTCAGATTTTGTCAAGACTCGCTTCCATCGTGGAATTGTTGAAGGTTGTCAAGTAATGCTACAAGACTTGTAAAATATTGTCACACAACAATCTTAGTGTTGAGATTTGTATCTAAAGATGTCCTTCATCTGTTGATGCCTAGCATGAATGGTCATTGACAGTATAGGCATTGATGTATTGTGTGAGAAACATTCTATCAGTCTTCATGGCTTCAGTAGTGGAAGCATGCACAGATTTATGAGACTTTTACTAGTTGCATGCGAGACTTTTATGCATGCATTTTTAATGCAGCAGTGTAATTTTTTAATGCGGAAGTGTAATTTGGCATGAAAGTGAAATTAGGTATTTTGACCCTAATTTCACCAGTGAGTTATTAAAAGGTTTGCAGAGGGTAAAAGACAGTACACTTGTGAGATACAAGTGAGCAGAGAGGGGTGCATCATAGAGACTAAGGACACACTTCATCAGTTGAGAGGGTTGAGCAAAGAATGAGGGCACACTTCCTTCTGAGATTGATAAGGGGTGCATCACTGGATTACCTGTGAGACACATGTGAGCAGAATATTTCAGAGATTGAGCAGTCACTGAGAGGGGCACAACATTGAGACAGTGGGAGTGCACTTCTCCAAACAGAGGCACACTTGGGAGAGAGAGCGCACTTCTTGAAGCCAGGAGGGATGAGGAAGTAAAGAAGCCTTTCGTTAGTGATTGAGGAGGGCACAATTAGATCTCATCATAGATTGATTGAGACACAGAGAGGGCACACTTTTGAGATTTAGGGTGCATTTCTTCATCAGATAGAGCAGAGCAGAGCAGTGGGGCAGAGGGAGCACTTCTTCAGGGAGAGAGAGGGAGTTAACTCTTCCTGAGATTGGAAGAGGTAGTTCATAAAAAATTCAGAGCATAATAGAGTAGAGGGTACATTCCCTAGAGCAACAGTTGCGGCTGCTACAAATCTTGGGCTTGTCCCACCAGGTTTCTCTACTTGTATAAGTTTCTGATTGTATAACTGTCTATATTTCTCTCTGGCTCATTATTGAAGAATACCCATTGTTGCTAGTTTTCCCCTTTGGGGTTTCCATGTTAAATTTTATATGCTGCTATAGGTTAAGTCCTAACTTGATAAGCATTTAATACATTTTCACAATAACAACATAAAGAGGATCACTGAAAGGAACACAATCACAAGGTACACAACAATTTACCTCGGGAAACCCAAAAGGGAAAAACCCAACAAAACTTCCTCAACATAGATTATGAGAATGGAATGACCAAAGAACAAGGTCTCATAAGAGAGAGAGACCAAACCCCAACATAAGATCCAAAACAACAAAGACACTTCTCCTCCTTCTTCTTTGTCCTTCCTTCTTTCTCTCTCATCGCAAACATCTGTGAGTGACCGTGTACAAATGAGGGAGGGCGGCTCCCTATTTATACTAATCTCCCAACTAACATTTTACCCTAACTGGGCTGACATATCAAAATGATAGGGTTGACCTACTTAGGAAAACTCACAATAATAATTATATTAATCTTTTCTGGGTACTATTGACCCGACTTACATCAGAGGGTTTACCTCATGACTTTTACATGACCTTTTACATTAGTGTCATCTCCAGAAGGACGAATAATGTAAAGTACAAGTGGAATATTCTTCGAAGTTACATTATTTCAACACTCACCCTTAACAAGAAGGGTATTCTACTAACAACAACAACAACTAGTGTGGCTCTACATAACATCATCGGAAGGAGGGAGGAGGCATCATCAACATCATCTTTTGGAACATTATCTGGTACATCTATAGATCATTAGAAATTTTGAACGACATCATCATCTACAACACAAAGATCGAGCATCATCATCTGCAGCATGGAACTAGAGAATCATCATCTGCAGCATGGAACTAGAGCATCATCATCCGCAACATGGTACTGGAGCATCATCATTTGAAGCATGGAACTGGATCATCACCTGCAGCAAGGAGCTGGAGCATCATCATCATCTGTTGGAACATCATCATGCCTACATATTCACTTTTTCCTTTGCTAGAATTGTATGATAATCTTCAAGTCCCTCCTTTTGCGTTCTTTAGCTCTAGCACTACCACATTTCGCTTCTTTCCCATGCCAGTTCTTCCATAGTGTCTTCTTCACCTCTTTCATTTTTGTATCCTCGCACTTTCTTTGTTGCTCGCTTTTTGTGGGAGGATTCACCCCTATTCCACACGGTATTTTGAAAAACAACTAACATTTTTTATGCAGGTACATGGCTTGGTTTGGCATTGATATTACAATCCTCCACCAACATCAATGCGGTTTTCATCGTTATCTGGTTCGGTTTCAAAAATAAAGGCACTCCTTCTCACATCTCATGTATTTTATTGTTTGATCACATTTACAATAGACTTAGTAGTTATTATGGTATTGTATCGGGGATTAGGATCAAGTCACTTTTTCAAGAAGGTTTAGTAACATGTGTAGACTTGTCCAATTGGAGTTAGAATCTATGGGATACTTTTGGAAGTGCTTGACTTTATCCATCTGGGCTCAACACTTTCCCAGTGACCTCCTTCTATATTCACCTCTTTTCATCTGCAAAGCTTAGCTTCATAACCAAGTGAAAGTGAACTCTATAATTAACGATTGTTAGATCGACTTTTGCTTGTTAATTGGTGGCTACAGTTCTACTATCGGCTAAGGAGTAATTGAATAATCGACAATCTCCTTCTCTTCACTATTACAGGTAACTCTATCTTTGAACTTATCCGTAGTGATTGGCTCACTCTAGGTCGTTGGATCGGGTAGGGCCCGACTCGAGATGACCTCTTCTAGATCGAACAAGTCATTGCTCGAGTTCGTTCCTTTCACTTCTGTAGATACTTGTTTCGTTATCGCATTCCATAGACTTCCCCTATGGGGTCGATCCTTCGACAATGCATGCCTTTCGTTTCTTTCCTTTGCTGGAATTTTTGGATAATCTCCATCTCTCTCCTTTTTCCTTCTCTAGCTCAATGATTGTCGCATTTTGCCTCATTCCTCTATCAGTTCTTTCGTAGTGTCTTTTTCTCATCCTCCCTTCTTCCATCACCCCATTTGCTTGGTAGCTCCCTTTTTCTCATCCTCGCTTTTTCCATCCCCCTATTTGCTTGGTACATCCCTTTTTCTACGAGTGGTTGTCCCTATTCCACACACGCTTGACTAAACTAACTAACATTTGTGATAAAGGTACATGGGTTGGTTTGGCATTGAGATTACAATCCTCCAGATGCATCAATGGTATTTATTATCATTAACAACGTTGGTTTGAAAAATAAAGGTACACCTCCTCACATCTCATGTATTTCATTTTTTGATCACATGCATAATATACTTAGGCTTTATTACTCAATTGTAACAAGGATTAGTGTCATGTATCATTTTCAAAAAGGTTTAGTAACCTGTGTAGGCTAATTTGGAGACCTTGATCCCTTAATAAAGTGAAAAACCTTAGGTATCAAATTCCCTTCCATATGTTTTCCCTTCTCACTTTGTCTCTTCTAAGGTTTCTTGATTGTATACTTAGCTCAATATCACGTTGGTAATCCACTGCGCTTCAGTATCATATTTAACTCTATCTTTGATCTCATCCCTACTGGATGCCTCGCTTTAGGTTTTCGTTTCGAGTAGGGCCTGACTCGAGATGAAATCTTTCTAGATCGAACAGGTCATCCCTCCGCTTCCTTGTTTTCACTTCTATAGGGTACATATCTTCGTTATCGCATCCTGTAGACTGCAGCTATGGGATCGATACCTCGATAATGCCTGCCTATTCTCTTCTTCCTTTGCTAGAATTTTACGATAATCTTCAAGTCCCTCCTTTTGCGTTCTTTAGCTCTAGCACTAACATTTCGCTTCTTTCCCATGTGAGTTCTTCCATAGTGTCTTCTTCACCTCTTTCATTTTTGTATCCTCGCACTTTCTTTGTAGCTCGCTTTTTGTGGGAGGATTCACCCCTATTCCACACAGTATTTTGAAAAACAACTAACATTTTTTATGCAGTTACATGGATTGGTTTGGCATTGAGTTTACAATCCTCCACCAACATCAACGTGATTTTCATCGTTATCTGGTTCGGTTTCAAACGTAAAGGTACTCCTTTTCACATCTCATGTACTTTATTGTTTGATCACATTTACAATAGACTTAGTAGTTATTATGGTATTGTATTTAGGGGTTAGGATCAAGTCTCTTTTCAAGAAGGTTTAGTAACATGTGTAGACTTGTCCAACTGGAGTTAGAGTCTATAAGATACTTTTGGAAGTGCTTGAATTTAGCCATCTGGGTTCAACACTTAAAAATACACTTTCCCATGTGACCTCCTTCCATATTCACCTCTTTTAATCCACAAAGCTTAGATTAATAACCAAGTGAAAGTGAACTCTATAATTAACGATTGTTAGATTGACTTTTGCTTGTTAATTGGTGGCTATAGTTCTACTATCGGCTAAGGAGTAATTGAATAATTGACGGTCCCCTTCTCTTCACTATTATAGGTAACTCTATCTTTGATCTTATCCCTAGTGATTGGCTCACTCTAGGTCGTTGGCTCGAGCAGGGCCTGACTCGAGATGAACTCTTTCTAGATTGAACAAGTCATTGCCCGAGTTCGTCCTTTTCACTTCTATAGATACTTATTTTCGTTATCGCATTCTGTAGAATTTGGCTACGGGGTCAATCCTTCGACAATGCTTGCCTCTCATTTCCTGCCTTTGTTGGAATTTTTCGATAATCTCCAACTCTCTCCTTTTTCCTTCGCTAGCTCTAGGAGTGCCACATTTTTCCTCTTTCCTCTATAAGTTCTTCCGTAGTGTCTTTTTCTCCTCCTCGCGTTTTCCATATCCGCATTTGCATGGTAGCTCCCTTTTTCTATGAGTCGTTGTGCCTATTCCACACACGGTTGACCAAACTAACAAGCATTTGTGATGCAGGTACATGGGTTGGTTTGGATTTGAGATTACAATCCTCAAGATGCATCAATGGTATTTATATCATTAACAACATTGGTTTGAAAAATAAAGGTACTCCTCTTCACATCTCATGTATTTCATTATTTGATCACATGTATATTAGACTTAGGTGTTATTATTCAATTGTAACAAGGATTGCAATCGGGTCTCTTTTTCAAAAAGGTTTAGTAACCTGTGTAGGCTAAATTGGAGACCTAGATCCCTTAATAAACCGAAAAATCTTAGGTATCAAATTCCCTTCCCTGTATTTTTCCTTCTCACTTTGCCTCTTATAAGGTTTCTTGAATGTATACTCAGCTCGATTTCACGTTGGTAATCTTCTTTGCTTCAGTTTATATGTAAATCTATCTTTGATCTCATCCCTAGTGGACTCCTTGCTCTAGGTTGTCGTTTCAGGTAGGGCCTGACTCGAGACGACATCTTTCTAGATCGAATAGGCCATCACTCCGCTTCCTTGTTTTCACTTCTATAGGGTACTGTTATCACACAACTTGTAGTTGTCCCTAAAGGTATCCCATCCGGGATGGTAGAGGAGATGGGCAGCTAAAGAGGTGACCCAAGAAGTGCAACAGTTCCCAATGTAAGCTGGTAGTCACCTCAATCGAGGCACTCTTCACTTTAGATTATGAAGAATCACAACCAAGGGGTGTTGATGAAATTGTCATTGATGCCAACATGGACTTGCAGTGGCCCCACATGTGATGTCTTGATGTATCTTGACCATAGAGGCCCCCTTGCGTGGCTAAGGTGGCTGAAGAAGCTCATGAAGCCCCTTGCTTGATGAAGAAGCCCATGAAGACTTGGAATCCCTGATGAAGACCATGATGCCCTGGCAAAGGTCATGGAGCCCTCTACTTGGATGGCATGATGGCACTTTGATAAAACCCTTGTATGTATTATGATGGTGATGACCTTGTAGGGCTCTGATCTACCAATGTGAATCAGACCTTAAATTTATATCAATCCGGGTCAGTAAGCTTAGAGGCATATCCAAGTTTTAGGACTTAGAGCTAGACTTGTTTGGATAATTTAATTATCTGTGAATTGAATCTACTGTCAGATGAAAAATACTGTAACTTAAAGATACAAAAATCCTTTTACAGAGATAACTTCATTTGTTTCCTTTCAAGTACACAACAATCTATTTATGGAAGCAATCTATTGGTGAAAGAACTGAGATAGTAAAAACATTTAAACAACAACTCTAACTCTAACATACAGACTACAAGGTTCTGCCTAATATTCCAGCGCTGAGTGAACAGTTAACCATTAAATTCTTTTACAAGAAATTGTTCATAATTTATAATTGTTCTTTAACACTTTATCTTTAAATGAGCAGCAATGTATGGTATAGTAAAATCACAGTCTGAACCGTTCTTTTAATATTTAACCAAATAAAAGACAGAGCTCATGAAAATGTAAGTAATGTGCAGCACAATGAAATCGCAGTCTAAGCTATTCAAATGAGATAATAGAGCCTTTTATAAAATCGATTAAAAACTAGCTGAATTCGTTCTACAATAATAAACTAGATACTACAGGGATTAACACATACCAATTTCACAATCTAAATCGCCTGCATCAAATCAAATCACTGCAAACATCTAAATCGCATTCACCGGCAAGTAAAAGAATGTGTAAACTCAACAATGGGGGCCCTCCAGTGCCTCGTTCACACACCAATTGAAGATTTACAGAACTGAAACTCTGAATGTATTCACCATCAAATTGATTACACAGTAATGAAACCACGCAGTTCAGAAACAATATACGCTTCTCCCAAATCGTGATAATTCTTCATTGTTTTGTGAAGTACTTATACAAATTCAAAAGAAATATGGAAATGCTATAATCCTGCAAACTAATTAATGAACATAGCCATCGAGATCCTCATTCAGATTCGTGAAACTCAACAAAATCAGAGATGCCCTTTAATTGTGCTGAGTGGTAGCACAGGTGGTCGCCTTTGACTGCGGTTGACTTGACACCTGTGAGCGCCATATCAGCTATCCGTTGGAAATTCATCCATCCCTGGACACCGAGGATCTTCCCTCCATCTTCCAGTTCCTGCCTAGCTGTCTTGCAAATGCTCAACGTTGGAGATAATACGGGAAGTTAGAACATCCCGTAATCTGAATAAAAATCTTAGTTAAAATGCCTAAAAAGTCTCAAAACTCAATTTATTAGAAAGTAATGACATTATACCTCTTAACCAAGGTTCATGGGTGAACTTTAAAGCTTTTCTAATCAATATGAAGGTTTTATGAAGGGAAATGAAAGATATCTAAGTGGCAAAAAGAGATCAAAACGGTGCCCAACATCTCCCCCAAGAGGAAACTGTTGCATGTCCCCATGCCAAAAATGTTTGACCCTGTTCAAAACCAAAATTTTACTGCTGATCATCTTGCTTCTAGTCTTCTGTCTGTGATGATGCATCTGTTGAAGCCCGAGATGCATAGAGGACCTTCAGTCTCTCATACTTAGCCTTATAAACCTTCCTTTGCTTATACCATCTGTATGCCTGTTTAGAGATGCGTGTCCTCTGAACCTTCAGCTTCCAATTGACTTCTCTTAACTTCTCATTCTTTTGTTCAAGTTCCTTTAGTTCAAGTTTCAATCTCTTGATCTCTTTATTGTTTTTGGAAGCCTTCTTTTTCTTCATTTTTATTGGAAGCTGCTCAGATTCTTCATGCTCTTGTGCTGAATCTTCTTTTTCTTCTTCCATAGCTTGCTGTTCTGAGAAAAGAGAACTTGAACCTTTGGGTAATTCCTTTCCTAACTGCTTTTCTTTTTCCTTCTCTTGCTGGTCTAAGAAGAGGTTGATCCTCTTTGTCTGCTTGATCACCTCATTAGGATCTTGGATATCTTGTCCTTTTTCAGCTGCTAGATCTTCTTCTTGACTCTCCAAGGTTTGTATATGTTCCTCATCTTCTAATGCTGATTGACTTTGAGCCTGCTTATACTTTCTTGGCTTTCTCTGGTAGGTGGTGAAGATTTGATCTTGTTTTTGATACTGTTTTTCCTTTCTCTTCACATTTCTAGTTTGTATCCTTCTCTGAGGCTGTTTTGAACTTGCTGCCTCAGAGTTGTCTTCATCATCAGTAGTCAGCAACACTTCTTTCTTTTTTTTCTTCCCCTTTGGCGGTTTTGAGCTTGTTGCCTCAGGGTACGTTATCATCAACAATTCTTCTTCCTTTGAACCTTCTTCAAGCAAATCTTCCTGCTCTTCAAACTGATTGTGAACTAGAAATCCTGACCATGTCAAATTTTGCCTTTGTAGCTCATGCTGGATGATGATTTTAATAAGCCCACAGTGAAAAAGGCTTGTCATTTTGTCTTTTGGGCGCCTTTGGACAGCTTTAGCCATCTTAGTCAACCTCTGTAGCAAGAAATACGGCATATTGATCTCACATTCACCTTTTAAATGCTGCAGCAGCTCGATGTGATAAAGGTAAACAATGCTGAATCTGCCTTCACAAGTAATAAATTTTTGAATGACATAAACTATTTCATCCCAGGGATGAACCAGCCAACTTCTTGGTATCCCTTTCTTCCAATTGACTGACCCTGCTCTTGACCTGCACAAAAATGGCATCCATGCTTTCTCTTTAAACTGTTTAGTCTTGAAAAACCTTTCTCCTTGCTGTGGCAAGCCAGTAACTTGTGCTAGGATGTCTTCTGACAGTCTAAAATGCAAGTTCCCCACTTTAACTCTTTCTCCATCAAAGTTTTCAGCAAAAGCTAAACTAGCCTGCTCATTATGCCCATTAAATTTTTCAAAGAAGTTTACCCACTGCTTACTTTCAAAAATCTCCATGCAAGTTTCATGAATATCAGTGGAATGAAACTTTGCTGGTTCCAATCTAGATGACATTTTGAAAAATAGAAAACAGGAACCTTTCAACCTTTAACTCTGCCTTTGTCTTACTATCTCCACAACAATACTCTGAAAATGTGAAATTTCTGTTGGTTTGAGCAGAGAATTTAGCAAAGAAAAGGGTTTAAATATTACCTCTTCTCTAGTGCAACTGTTTTTACTTCCTCCTGCATGATTTCCACAGCGATTGGAGTATTCACAGCGTCCCTCTCACTGACTGTATTTCCTCCTGCGCGATTTCTTCAGCAAATGATGTGTTTATACTTCCTGTAACTCACGGCCCCTTCTTACTGTCAATTATCTTCACACAGCAGTTCGATTTTGCAGAGACAACATTTGGACTCGGCCTCAAGGAGAATAACCAAGTCGTGGTTTCCAAGTTTATCAATACATAATGCAAGAATCAAGCTTATTTACATGTTGTCGTGGGGCATCATTCCACATTTTCCTTTCATCATTTCAAAAACGTGCCACTTCATTCAATTACTAATAAAAAATGAAAGGTAAGGTTTTGATTTATAATCCTTTATATGCCCAAAGTTTATTGCATGAGCTGTAATATACACTGCAGTTTCGTTGTATACCCAATGTTTTAATGTACAGGCTGTAATAAAAAGGATTTTCTTTTTAAAATAAACCTTTTTCCTTTGAAAAGATGCACTGAAGATATATTAACCATTGTTTTCTTCCTTAAATTCTATATATTATCTAATGCATGATGCACTAAATACATATATAAAAGAAACTTTTGAAATTCCTCCATGTCAAAATATTTCACTTTTTGCTGAGAAGGAGACCCTGTTTGTCTTTAAACCAAGAATAAAACTCTGCCTGTAGAATGCAATATGTATCCTGTAGAGTGCAGTACATATCCTGTAAAATGCAGTATAGCTTTTGGCCATTTAAAATTTCCCTTGGGTTTGATCCTGACAACCATCTTGACCCCTAGGGTGGAAAAATGAAGTGCTGGCAGAGACTAATGGAAGGTAAATAGAGTATTGGTAGAGACTACTGGAAGGTAAAAAGAGTACTGGCAGAGACTATCAGAATAATGGAAAACATAGGCAGTCAAGCTTTACAATAATTGGTAACATGTCATCACTTAAAAACAAAGAGTTATGAAACTTTTTAAAACATAAAAACTATAAATTCTTACAGACTTTGCTGGATGTCTCTGTATGATGAGTGTGCTGCTTGATAAAATTGGATTGTATTCTGATTCATTTCTGTCCTTCTGATGTCTTCTGTCTGCCATCTCAAATTCCTTCAGCTTCACTGAAAGTTAGGTCCTTCTGTAGATTCTTCTGCCTTACTGGAAGTCAAGTCCCTCTGCATTTAAAAATCACTTGTATTGCTGGAAATCAGGTCCCTTCTATATATGAAAAATCACAATCCTCTGCATATGGAAAGACTTGGAGGGTTCTAATGAAGCATGAAAATGCTTATCCCCCTCACAGGCCTAGCTTTTGACTTGTCCTCAAGTCAAAGAAGATATTCATTATTTGGAAAACAAAACTATGTAAAGAAACAGGAAATTGGAAAAAATATATTTTTGTGAATTTTCAATGGCCAGGCAAACCTGGTTTTCCACAGAAAATTCAAGTTTATATTGTGCCAGTGAACTGGTTTTCACAACTAAACTTCTTTTTTTTAATTTTATATATATATATATATATATATATTATTTTTGTTTTATTTGCTTGCTGTATCAGATCAGCTAAGGAGCAGGTGAAGGAGAAACACTGATGTGTCTATCTAGCACTTGCATTTCCTGTTGCTGTGAAATTTGTTGTATAAAATCTGACTTGCTGATAGGTTTGTTGTACAGCTTGAGCCGGTGGCCATTGACCACAAATGTACATGCTTCATCATCTATGGTTTGAAGTTTGACTGAACCATTATCATAGACTTCAAGAATCTCATATGGACCAAGCCAATGAGTTGTGAATTTGGCTTTAAAATCTTTAAACTTTGAGTCAAACAATAGTGCCCAGTCACCAATGTGAAATTGCTTTTTTTTGATAAATTTGTCATGCCATTGAGCTCTCTGCTGTTGTATCAGAATATTGTGTTCTAGGGCAGCCTGTCTCATCTCATCTAGCTGGTTCAACTGAAGTATTCTTTCTTGCTGAGCCTCAGAAAGATCCATGCCTAACTCTGCTGCTAACTTGAATGTATGAATTTGAAACTCTATAGGGAAGAGGACTTGCTTACCGTAAACAAGCTGGTAAGGAGAAAAACCAGTACTGTTTTTCCAAGTGATCCGGTATGCCCATAAAGCTTCAGTAAGTTTGGCTGACCAATCCTTCCTATGCATCTGAACAGTTTTGGTGATGATGCCTTCTAGGGTTTTATTTGTAGATTCCACTTGTCCATTTGCTTGTGGATGGTAAGGGGTGGACTTTCTGTGCTTGATCTTGTACTTTTCTGCTATCTCCTGCACTAGTTTGGAAGTAAACTGGGCACCTTGATCAGTTACAATTTCCCTAGGTACCCCAAATCGGACAAAGATCTCCTCAAAAAGAAAGTTTACTACAGTCTTCTCCGTGGCTCTCGGTAAAGGCTTGGCCTCTACCCACTTAGTAACATAGTCCGTACAGACCAAAATATACTTCTTCCCTTGTGATGGTGGATTAATTGGACCAATGAAATCAAGGGCCCACTTTTCAAATGGTTCAATGAGGACTTGGGGATGGAGTGGCATTTCATCAGACCGGACTGGTCGTCCCATCCGTTGACAAGTATCACAACTTCTAACATACCTCTTAGCATCTTTGAAAATAGTAGGCCAATAATACCCCAGATTGAGTATCTTGTATGCTGTCCTTTTATCTGCAAAATGACCACCACATGGTTCGTCATGGCATGCCTTTAAAATATCTAAGATTTCATCCTGTCGTACACATCTTCTTATAATTAGGTCATATCTTGTGTAAAAGAGATCACCATTAACCCATATATGCCTAACACTCTGTTTAATAATCTTTTTCTTTTCTTTAGAGGCCATAGATGGTGGTAATTGTCCTGATGATAAGTAATTGGCAATGTCAGCATACCAAGGAGTGACAACAGAAATTGCAAACAGGTGTTCATCAGGAAAACTATTAGAAACAGGAACAATCTCACCAGTATTGTGTAAACGAGACAGGAAGTTTGCCACTTGATTTTCTCGTCCAGGTCGATCTAGAACAGTGATGTTGAATTCCTGCATTAATAACAACCATCTAGTAATCCGACCATTAGTGATAGACTTGTTCATTAAATATCGTAAGGCTGAATGATTTGTATGGACAAAAATTTCATAACCAGTTATGTAATGACGGAACTTATTTACAGCATGAACCACCGCCAACATTTCCTTTTCAGTGACTGTATAGTTTAACTCTGCAGGTGTCAGATTTTTACTTATAAAATAGATTGCATAAGTCAAAGTATGTTCTTTCTGGCCCAATGAGGCCCCTATTGTAGTAGCAGAGGCATCAGTAGAAATATGAAAAGGTAATGCCCAATTTGGGCCCCTTAAAATGGGTGCAGTTGAGAGCTTCTCCTTAAGTGTCTGAAATGCAGATTGACAATCAGTATCCCAATTAAAATTCACATTTTTGGAAAGCAATTTGAACAATGGCAGAGCTATCTTACTGAAATTTGCAATAAATCTACGATAATAGCCTGCATACCCTAAAAAGCTTTTTACATCTGTTTGAGTTGCTGGTTCAGATAAATTTTCAATGATTTGAATTTTAGCAGGATCTACTTTTATTCCAGATGCAGAAATGTGATGTCTTAAAACTATCCCTTCAGTCATCATCATAAAACATTTTTCATTACTGAGGGAAAGGTTTGAGTCAACACGTCCTTTTAGAATTTTCTCCAGATTTGCCAAGGAATCTTCAAAGTTACTTCCATACACAGAAAAATCATCCATGTAAGTTTCGACACACTCATGAATTAGGTCGGCAAAGATGGCCAAGACTGCCCTCTGAAAGGTAGCTGGGGCATTACATAAGCCAAAAGGTAAAACCTTATAGGCATAGGTGCCCCAGGGACATGTAAAGGTGGTTTTGTCTTGGTCCTCTTTTGCAATACTAATCTGATTATACCCACTGAAACCATCTAAAAATGAAAAGTATTCTTTGCCAGCTAGGGTATCCAACACCTGATCAATGAAAGGCAATGGAAAGTAGTCTTTTAATGTTGCCTTATTTAATTCCCTGTAATCCACACATATGCGCCATTTACCATTCTTTTTAGGGACAACAACCAAGGGGGAAACCCACTGGCTGTCGAAAATGGGGTAGATAAACCCTACTTTTAACAACTTTTGCAGCTCTTTCTTGACTATTTCTTTTAATATAGGGTTCATTCTGCGTTGTGGTTGTCTAAGAGGTCTGATCTTATCATCTGTAAAAATGTGGTGAGTGCATGTCTCATGATGAATACCTGGCATATCCGTGTATTCCCAAGCAAATGCATGGGAATGTTTATTCAGTAAAGTAATTAATTGCTCTTCCTGTGATGGAGTAAGATGTGCACTTATATTCAATTGTTTACCAGGACTGATTTCAATGGTTTTACTGTGAATATCTGTGATTGAATGAACATTAAGAATATTATGAAGTGCCAATGCTCGAGAATGTACTGTGCAATTTTCCTGAAAATTATAACCCAAAACTTGATCTGCTACAGCATATTGCATCTCTTAATTCTTCAGAAATGTCAGGTTCAGCAATAAAATAATCTAACAAATCATCATTGTGTTCTTCCTGAAAATCAAAGAATTGATTGATACTTAGGACAAGCTGAATCACTTCTTGTTCTTGTTCTTTAGTCTCATTAATCCATGACAGCTGATCTAATGTAGAAGGTATTTGGGCAGAAGGGTAAAGTGCAATTTGTTTTCTTTCCGTCCCATGTGAAATGAGCATACTTCCTGACCTACACCCTATGAAGGCATCTGCTGTTGCCAGCCATGGTCTGCCAAGAATCAAAGGGTGACCTCCTAGGTTAGACTTTGGCTGTAGCACGATAAAATCAACAGGATACTCCCAGGAGTCTAAAGAAACAATGATATCTTCTAAGACCCCTTCAGGTGTAATTTTAGACCTATCAGCTAATTCCAAGACTGTTGTGGTTGGTCTGAGATTTGTTAAG
>LPNX010192861.1:4161-28457 GCA_001517045.1 Pseudotsuga menziesii | reverse complement strand
AATTGATATTTTGCAATGGAAGGATTGAGTAGGGAAGTGATCCATCATCAACATTGTACATGGGTCTGTCTGTTTTATTATTTGGATTTGGAATTGGCTGAGTTGGCAATTGGGTAGGCCGAGGTGGAGGTTGATTGGATGGCAATTGAAGTTGTTGAGGTGGTGGACCCAATTGAGGAGCCATGTTGGGTTGTTGAAAAGATGGGACTTGGAAAGATGGGGCTTGGACTTGATGCTGCTGGTATTGGGGATAGGCTGAAGGTTGTTGATAAGGCTGCAAATAAGCCTGCTGGTATGTTTGGTTACCATGGGCATAACCTCTCCAATTTGGAGTAGATTGGGCTAATGGAGGGGACCAAGTTTGCCAGGGCATGGGTGCACTCCAAGAGTTCTGAATAGGAGTTTGATAATTTGTATGAAATTGCTGCATAGGGTCTTGAGACATACCTGAATATCGTGGCTGCCAAGGTCTTCGTTGTCCCATAAAGTAGAGAGACTCCATGCTTTGATTCTCCTCCATTCGAGCTGCCTGCAACTCTTTCAATCTAGGGCAGTCATTAGTTTTATGATTAAAAGTACATAAACCGCAAATTTCAACAGTATTTAAAGGACATTCTTTGAGCGGATGTTTCTTTCTACACTTAGGACAAAAGATAGACAAAGCTTGATCTTGCTGGTCCTGTTGTTCTTGTCTTTTCTTGGTTTTTGCTACTTCGACCTGTGTGCCTAATGTGCTCAATAAATCAGTCTTGAAATCTTCTAGCAGATTTCCAAGCTCAGTGCTAGAAATACCACTGTTTGCAGACTTATTTACTTTGGTAGTGATGTCCCTTTTTCCAGTCCTAGCCTTCCCTCTCGAATACTTCTGACATAAATCTTGTATCTCATCAAAAGGAAGGTAAGAAATGTCACCTTTGCCCATAACATTCAAAATATCTAAATGCTCTTCTTTTATTCCTTTCAGAAATATTGTTCTAATCATCTCTGGTGTTAAAGAATTGTATTTAGATTTCTGTAGGTTATATGAAAATCTTTCCAAATACTCCTCCAAGCTCTCATCTTCCTGTTGAGTCATTCCAAAAATGTCATCCTTTGGATCCTTCGATCTGCAATATGCCTGATATTTTCGAAGAAAGATCTTCCTCATCTCATCCCAACTAGTAATAGAATGCTCTCCTAAGCCCATGAACCATTTTAAAGTAGCTACTTTAAGGGTAGCAGGGAAAAGACGAAGCTTATGGGTGTCATCAGTGTATCCATAAGTTCGGCACAAGATATCAAACTCGAATAGGAAAGAGTTAGGGTCTTCAGAAGTCATGCCATAGAAGTTTGGTAAAACAGAGGGTGGAATGTTCTTCATTTTTACATCTTCCCCTAAGATAATACTAGTATCCAGGATGGGGAATTTGAAAGTGGCTTCCTGATCTCCTTCAGTTGTTTCATCCCTGTCGTCTTCTTTCTTCTTCCCTGTCATGTCTCCTCTCTTCTTCTCTTTCATGTCGCCTTTCTTCTTCTCTTCTCTCTTGTCTGCGTTTGTTTTCTATTTCCAGCATCCTCTCATATTCCCTTCTCTGTTCTGCAGTTGGTCCTTTTGCTGTTTCTTTCTCAGCCATTTTAGAAGTACCTACTGTTGAGATGAATCCTTTTGGAAGAGAAGCTCCTGTTACTTCTGTTTTTGGGGGGTTTTTAAGAAATCTTCCTTTCTCGTCTCTTAGTCTTGACATAAAAGTAAAACCTATTCTGTGTTTTTGTTGGAAATTTTTGTTTTTATCAGAGAACTAAAGTTCCTAAGCCTACTTCTACAATGCCTCCCCGGCAACGACGCCAAAATGTAGGGCTCTGATCTACCAATGTGAATCAGACCTTAAATTTATATCAATCCGGGTCTGTAAGCTTAGAGGCATATCCAAGTTTTAGGACTTAGAGCTAGACTTGTTTGGATAATTTAATTATCTGTGAATTGAATCTACTGCCAGATGAAAAATACTGTAACTTAAAGATACAAAAATCCTTTTACAGAGATAACTTCATTTGTTTTCTTTCAAGTACACAACAATCTATTTATGGAAGCAATCTATTGGTGAAAGAACTGAGATAGTAAAAGCATTTAAACAACAACTCTAACTCTAACATACAGACTACAAGGTTCTGCCTAATATTCCAGCGCTGAGTGAACAGTTAACCATTAAATTCTTTTACAAGAAATTGTTCATAATTTATAATTGTTCTTTAACACTTTATCTTTAAATGAGCAGCAATGTATGGTATAGTAAAATCACAGTCTGAACCGTTCTTTTAATATTTAACCAAATAAAAGACAGAGCTCATGAAAATGTAAGTAATGTGCAGCACAATGAAATCGCAGTCTAAGCTATTCAAATGAGATAATAGAGCCTTTTATAAAATCGATTAAAAACTAGCTGAATTCGTTCTACAATAATAAACTAGATACTACAGGGATTAACACATACCAATTTCACAATCTAAATCGCCTGCATCAAATCAAATCGCTGCAAACATCTAAATCGCATTCATCGGCAAGTAAAAGAATGTGTAAACTCAACAATGGGGGCCCTCCAGTGCCTCGTTCACACACCAATTGAAGATTTACAGAACTGAAACTCTGAATGTATTCACCATCAAATTGATTACACAGTAATGAAACCACGTAGTTCAGAAACAATATACGCTTCTCCCAAATCGTGATAATTCTTCATTGTTTTGTGAAGTACTTATACAAATTCAAAAGAAAACTGGAAATGCTATAATCCTGCAAACTAATTAATGAACATAGCCATCGAGATCCTCATTCAGATTCGTGAAACTCAACAAAATGAGAGATGCCCTTTAATTGTGCTGAGTGGTAGCACAGGTGGTCGCCTTTGACTGCGGTTGACTTGACACCTGCGAGCGCCATATCAGCTATCCGTTGGAAATTCATCCATCCCTGGACACTGAGGATCTTCCCTCCATCTTCCAGTTCCTGCCTAGCTGTCCTGCAAATGCTCAACTTTGGAGATAATACGGGAAGTTAGAACATCCCATAATCTGAATAAAAATCTTAGTTAAAATGCCTAAAAAGTCTCAAAACTCAATTTATTAGAAAGTAATGACATTATACCTCTTAACCAAGGTTCATGGGTGAACTTTAAAGCTTTTCTAATCAATATGAAGGTTTTATGAAGGGAAATGAAAGATATCTAAGTGGCAAAAAGAGATCAAAACGGTGCCCAACAGACCTTGTATGGTCTTTGGCATGTGGTGGATGCCCTTGCCTTGAAAAAGAAGCCTTGAAGGGTCGTGGACATGATATATGAAGATCTCAGGGTTTGTAACATCTTGGACCCACATTTGATGGTTCTAGAATTTGTTTCTTGCACAGGAAGAAGCCCTTGACATATTGAAGATAATTCATGGGTAAAGTCAACACAATCTTGTTTGAAACTCTCCAAATATGCAAGGTCGGCTCCAAATATGTCAAGTCGGCTCAGATATTTAAAATTAAAAGATAAGATTGCAGGTCGGCCCATACAATATCTACATGTCGGCTCAAATCTTTAAAGTTCTTTTTATTAATAAAATAAATTAAAAAAAGGCAGGTCGGCTCAGCCAAACGTGGTGCAAAAAGTGTATAAATACCCCCATCAATTCCTTATTTTTGTGTGGAAATTTTTGATGGAGCTCTGAGGCAGCCGCAGAACAGCAAAGGAAATTTTTGGGAAACACGTGGGCTATTGACTGAGATTTTTTAAAGGAGGCATTTTGTTGATTATTTTCTTTTTACACTCTTTTTCATCTTCAGATCTGTATGTGAAGCAGAGATTTCATAGGCAAACAGAGAGAGAGCAATGGTTTAAAGAGATCATCCATTTTTCTTGTGACTCGAGCTTAGTGTACAAGGAAGAGAGAGGACGAGTTTCCTGGGTTTACACAAGGGCACACTCTTTGCTGGTTAGCAAAATCATGGGCATCAAATCTATGGTCATCTCTTAGTGTAGCGACTTACCATCGTGAAGAAGAGTTGCCAAGTGAAGGGGATTCATGTGTGTGACAGCCATTAGAGGAGAAATCTGCATGAAATGAAGGGAACACCTGTAGCATCCTGCCAAAGGAATTTGTGGTCATCTACAGCAGCCTTCAAACTTGTTTTGAGTGCTTAAAAATCTTAACAAAAGGATCGAGTTACTCTTGGGTAAAGGCAACCACAAATATAGCAGCAGTTCGCTGGCTGAAGGAGTAGTGTATTTGAAGATTTCGTGGGAATACAGGAGTGCTCTGAATTGAGATTTGTCCGAGGAACTTCGCTGACTGTGATCTGAATCTTTTCCACAGGCCTATGTCTCTTGGGTCACTGCTACAACCTACTATCCTCTGCGAGTTTTTGTTGGTGTGAACTGTTCAAAAACAGATAGAGATTGCAGACCTGAGTTCTTCATGAAGGAGCAGCAAATTGACTGAGTTTTCAGACAGCAGTAACAGCCTTCCTTGTCATCTTTGTGACAGTCCAGAAATTCAAGCATGAAAGCTTGAAGGCAGCAGCAATGGTTTCCTTTTTCGGGAGTCTAAGGAGATAATGACAGGATGATTGTGAACAGCATGATGAAATGTGTTGAGTGGACTGATGAAGACTTGGTGCTTAGTTGATGACATAACAACAGCATGATGAAGACCTTTTATATCTGATTTCTGAGCAGCAATATGAGTAATTTGATGGAAAGAATGAGAAAAATGTTGGGCATAATGAAGCTTGGACAGACTGGTTGATTTGATGTGCATATGGACAATGTAGAGTTTATGGACAGAATGGAAATAGGGCAGTGGCAATGACATGTTATGTTGTGGAAAGAATTAATATGAATGTACAGGCAGAATGATGACAAGAGGATGATTCAATTGTGGACAAAGTTGTAATGATGTAATGGATGAGTGAAATTGACTGTTGACTAGTCTGAGATTTGAAATCATCTACAGTTTTACTGTTGCCTTCTTTGGACAGTCCCACAGTTCACGGTTTGAATAGAAAATACCCAGTCCATGCAATTTTGATATACACAGTCCAATTTGACAAGGTTTGAACTTTGAAGCTCATAGTTCAGACCTGGGATTTGGATGGAGTCTTTCTTAGCATGTAGACAGGCCCGAGTTTCTTCCACAGATCAATTTTTGATGCTTCCAAGTCCAAGCCTGATACACAGGTTAGTTTGACATGTGTGTTGGGGTTTAGTTGCCTGGAAAGAGATGTGCTTGTATACACAGTCCAGGAGGTTGATAACACAAAGCTGAGTGTGGAGTGTGATTAGTCCAAGGCTGAGTTATCCTAATGAGACAAGGTATGTTCAATTTATTTATTCATGTTGAGATTGTACATTTAATACAGAAATTGCAGAGTCCAGTTTTGGGTGAAGTTCTTAAAAGGATATGCTACAGCATTGTGGTCGAGCCCTGATATCACAGAAATTGTGATGAAGTGAAAAGTTCAAAGGTAGCAGCAGTATGTGGATCTTTTCAGTAGATTTTGTTGCAGTGGTTTATGTGAAGTGAGTGAACAATATTGTCTGCATAGTAATGATACAACTCCTATGCCTTGTCAAGTCATACACTGATTGAAGATCTTCAGAGTTGATGCCAGTCCTTGTTTTGGGACTTGCTTAGAGTTCAAGCTCTGCAAATTGAAGACACAGTCCTAATACTCAATAAGAGTTTGAATACAGCACAAGAATGATGCTCAGCTGAGGCTGATGACAGTTCTAAGTAAAAATGACAGTCCTAGAAGCTGTTGACGAAGTATTCTGAATGATAGCACTCTGGGCCGTTGAAGTCCAAGTGAATGCAGATGACAGCCCTAGTATTGACAGCCCTAATTTGTTGATGATACAACCAAGTTGAGTAACATACATAAGTGTAGGAGAATGACAGTCTTATGCATATTGACAGCCGCTTGAAAAGTAGCTTGACAGTTTATGCTTGATTGATTCAATGTGAAGATGAACTTGCAGCAGAAGACAGGATCAGTAACCAAGTGAACTAGAGAATGGTGATTATATAGCAATAATACATCTACAACAAAAGACATGATGATTAGATGACAATTGGCATGGCAACAACAGACTTGATATGTGGATTGATGAGGCTTCTTGAGCAGTGGTGGATCAGCAAAGCAGAGATTGTTGAGCAGACCATGATGACTTGACAGTGAGCAGCATTGATGACGAGCAGATGAGCATGATCAGAGTTGAGCAGATGATCAGCAGTATTGACCAGCAACTGAATAGATTGAAGAAACAGATGATGTTGATATGACAGTAAACTTTAATGTAAATGCAAGCTTGACTTGTTTTTTTTTTTTTTGAGGTTAGGACACCTCAAACCCTTCTTAGCAGGGTCTAAGAAAACCAGGCAGGGTCCTGGATACAGAGTAGGTGCTCTATGTATTAGTAGGTGCTGATTTTGCCTAACGGTTGTAGCCGACCCAAAACTAATATAAAAATATTACAAATTTATATGGTGTGGTGTTCTTCTGTGTTATGGTTCTTGATGATTTAAATGCTATGATATGATGAAGTTTATGAAATGATTATGAGATTGGTAGAATAATGAAATGATGAATTGGTAGTTAAGTGTGACAGGTCAAGAAAAGTTGTAAAAATTGCTTTACACTGATTCACCCCCCCTCTCAGTGTCTACAATTGGTATCAGAGCAGGACTTTCGTCACGAGCCTAGCAAGCTTGAAGGAGATCCTTAGACGCAATGGAGGAAAAGAAAGAGTCATCAAGCAATGACGTGCCTGTACTGGATATTGCAGATTATTTTAGTTGGAGGAGCAAAATGAAGACTTATCTGAAGAAGTTTGGTGTTTAGGAAATTGTCATCAATCCACCCGCTCCATCAAACAAGAAAGGAAAATCAGCTGCACAGAAGAAAGCGAAAAAGGACAACACTACAGCCTTGAAGTTCCTCATGGATGGACTTCCCAGCTCAGTGAAGGAAAGTGTAGGAGAGTACATTTCGGCAAAAGACCTATGGTTCAAGCTGGAGAGTGAGTATCAGAAGGCGAGACCAGAACCTGAAAAAACAAATAAGGAATCAGAAGACAAGCCCCCAGAAGAGCTCAAACAAGAAGAGGACTCCAGTAAAGGTATGAACTCTTGTGATTATGATAGTTTGTGTGATGAAATTGAGAAGGTTCTTGCAGATGATGATGAAGCAATGTTGAAAGCTAAACAAAGAATTATAAACTATGTATGCAACATAGATCTCAGAGCTGATTGGTTCTCGAACAAAGTTGATCTTAATCAAGTTGATTACAAGGTGTTTAGGATGACAACCTTTGATTATATGGATAATCTCCAAAAGCAGAATGTTGAACTAAAGGAGTTGCTTAAGAAACTTAAGCATGAAGGAGTAGGTTGGCTGAAATTGCTGAAGGAAAAGGAAGAAGAAAAAGAAAAGCTAAAGATTGATTTGATAAATGTTTGTGTTCCAGTGTATCAGATGATCCGCCTTTATGTCTAGCCAATTTTAGCTAGTCAGTTTTTTGTTTGAATAATTTTGACCATGGCCCCGCGGGGTTTGTAATAAAATGTGCTAGTAGGGTGTTTTGAGTGGTTTGGTCTCTTAAGACGTAGAATTTCAACTAGGTATTCCAGGGAGATTTTTGCCTTTGACAATTATGCTTTGCCTATAGCCGAGTATAATTGACGAGGTTTTCTCACGCTTCCTCCAAAGTTGGAATGCCCGATTTTGAATTCTGGGCCTTGGGGGGTTATTAGAGCCCAACTGAGTATATATAAACCTACTAGGCATTATTAGAATAGATCATGGTCATGTCCTAAGTCACTAGGACCCTCAAAAAAATTTCTGAAAATATTTTACCAGACGCGTCAAAACAATTTTTTTTTAATTTTTTAATTTTTTAATTTTCTCCTAAGTTTTTAATTAAATTTTTCCATAATTTAAATGGAAAAATTCAATTTGTAATAAGTTAGTCATCCGAGACCCGAATTCAGTGATTGAATGTAATGTCCTCTTCTGCTTAGGCATTTGAGGACCAACCCGCTAACCGATGTGATTCTTATAAGTTCAAGCGGGTACTGACAGTCAAGGAATCAGCTGAAGACTATTGGGTCGAAGAGGGCCACTAGAGCCAAAGGCCACCTGCATGCATGACATCCGGGCATTTTTTAATAATGCATGCACCCGGTTAAGTCTACATGCGCATGCATGCAAGTCAACTGCAAATTAGAAGATAAAGTGACCTAATTAGGTCAAAAGTTAGGGTTTGCGCATGCATGCAAGTCAACTGCAAATTAGAAGATAAAGTGACCTAATTAGGTCAAAAGTTAGAGATTTCGTAGTTGAAAGTTATAAAAGAAAAATAAAGTGAAGGGAGAAGTCACTTATGTGATAATTGATTTGTGGAGTCGAATTGGAGAGCTCGGCGAGATAAGTTGGGGTTGAGCGCATACTCAGCTAATTGGTGTATTTCGGCAGCGAAATCTATATGCCCTAGTTCATCATCAGGTTGGATCATCTAGGTTCAACACTAGTTCATCATCAGGTTACATTCAGCAGTTATTCCGGGAATTTGATTATTCATCCATCCAGAGGGTTTCACCGTCACACCGTAATTAAAGACAAAGCAATTCGTTTTCCTACCTACAGGGATCAGAACTTCCGCATGATGCTTCCATCATCATCAGAGGGGTATTATAACCCTAGTGCACATCATTCGGGCTTCCAACGGTAGCTTATTTATTATTCTAGAGATTATACAGTTTGAGAGGAGGGCGCATTCACCTGTGGAGGACGATTTGGTGTATCTCCTTATTCCTCTGGTAGAATCCTTGCATGCTGGGACCAGTCTCTTCACCATCACTTGATCTATATACTGGTATGTACATGCATTGATTTCTCCTATTTTATAGCATCTTAGTATTTTTCTATGGCACATATTTGCATGCAACTGCATGCATGCAAAGTTCGGGGTTTGCTTTCCTATTTGATTAAGAAGTAAGTCTATTAGCCATCTACAGTATACACATAAACAAGAAAATATTAGTTTGGGATATTACATTGAAGGCTCTAACCTTAAGTCAAAAATCATTCTTGATCGGCCAGCCAGTCAAATCCAACTTTCAGATCATCATTCGGCCACATAACGCATATTTTTTCAAAAAAGTCATTTTTGGGGAAAAAATTATTATTTAATAAAAAAATGATTATTTTGGAGAAAATCCAAAACTCTCCAAATTAATCCAAATTCAGTGAAATGAAATGCAGAATGACATGTCAATGGGCATTTATGATGATTGGAGTTAACAGAAGTTAGCATTTAGTGAGCATTAAAGATATATTTAGTTAACGCTCTTGTCATCTCCAGCTAAACTCCCGAATTGGATGAGATGGAGAGCATTCATTGGCTTGACGTTTTGATCGAGGCAGGAGCTGGTGATTACACTTACGATCTATTGGCAGTGGCTCCTCCATACCTAGATTTGGCTCCTCCATACGTAGATGATGCCTTCACCTACTAGCTCACGCCCTCTCCTCATGCTCATGCCCCTCTCTCCTCATAGGGGCGCCTTCACACGTGTGGCCTCATCAGTGCATTGGTTTCTTTGCTTAGGGTTGGAGTGGAGGCGCCTTGCCTAGGTGGAGGCTTCCCCTCACTCTTAACTTCTCAGCTTCGGTTTTGAGCTCTTGGTGGTGTGCCGAGCCGGTTAGGTCTGGATTTCTGGTTTTAGGGTTTTGGGTCTTCTCTCATTGTATAAATAGAGGCTTCTTTAGCTCCATTAAGGTGGAACTTTTGTGGCAGAGTTACTCTGTAGAAATTGTATCAGGCTTTGCTTTGAATTTTTAATAAGAATTTCGACTTTAGAGGTCTATGAGCTCTTTCCATGTGGTATACATTTCATGGTTGAGGTGACATTGCTTCTAACCCTTTGCTTTTAAATACTTTGAATGAAATCAATTTTATTTTGTTAAAGCTCAAGAGGGCCATTGTTGGCACGGTAGAGTAATCATTTAATGTTTCAAGTTGATTATTTATGCAAAGTAAATTAGAATCTTGATGAACATGAGTAGTCAGTAATGTGTAGTGTTGATCCTGATTTAATTCTCTTAGCATACTTTCATATGATTTGATCTCACTTTGTGTTTGAGTTTTGGTGTTATTAGGTTTCATAGGTTGAAGAAGGGTGTGAGTTCAGCTACATCTAGCCCAAGCTTCAAGCAACCCCTTTGTTTAACACTTTGTGATTGCAGGGCCTACACAGATCATATTCTTCTCTTACAAAAGAAAGCTGGAAACTTCTCTTCCGCTCTTGTGTTCCATCCACAAGAACCCCTTCTTCTTTACCCTTTCATTTTTCTTGTTTTGCATTGCTTAAGAAGTAGATCCACTCTTTCATTGTTTATATTTAGATCTATCTTCTTTAGGCTGTTTTAGATCTAATATTATTCATTAGATCTAGGAAGAAGGTTGTACTTTCCATGCAAAATTTCCAAAAAATTTCGAAGTACAAAAAAAATTTTCAAATTTTTTTTATTTTTGAATTGTCTTTCCTATCACTTTTTAGTATTGTTAGCTTACTGATTTTTTATTTTTGTGACAGGTACAACGGAAGTGTTGGCGAAAAATTGAAGATTCAAAGCTTAAAAAAGACTCATAATCCCCCTTTCTTCATTCTCCTTTCTCAGCTCAATCCGGAAGCCTTCCAAAGATAGAAAAAGAGGAAAAAAGCATCAAAAGAAAGGCATTGTAAAGAATTAATAAAAGAGCAAGTGGGATTAAGGCTCCCACACCCCACTTCCCCCATTTGGGGGAAGCATGTATCACCATTGTCCATATTCCAATTTTTTCAATTTGCTTTATACCTGCAAGATAAATAAATGGTGAAAGTAGAATAGGGTAATCAGTTTCCTTTTGTTAAAAGGCATAGTTAGATTTGATTTCATTAGTATATTCTTGCTAGTTTCCTCTTATGCAATCTGTTCTCATGTTAGATTAGGTTTGATTTCGTTTTTGCTTGCATAAAAGTTATCAGAAAAGAAAAAATATGTTTGATTAATTGCTGATTAGATTATCATCCATGAAAAGTGAAGTAAAATGTCTCTCTAATTATTTACTTGATTAATGCATTGTTTCTTTACCTTTTTTGATAGAGTTTTGCTTACCCCCTTGCTTTCCTGATTAGGGCCCTAAAAAGCCTGAAAGAGACTCTTGGGTGGTTTAGATCTTTGTGTTTCTTTTAGTTTTAACAAATTAATGAAGTCTCTTGAACTTGTAGTAACACAAGTCAAGAGCGCTCTCTGTCGGAGAGTCTTAATCAATTAACTTAATAAAATTTGCAATGCACACCCCCTAATTAATTAACTTCGTTTTCTCCTTGCCGGAGTATGCTCTAACCGACCTCAAAATCGGAGTATCCAGAAACGGCATTGGATTTCTAATCTTGCAAGAAAAATGTAATAAAACTTAAACCCTGTAACCAACGCATCGGCGTTGTAGGGAATTTTCTAAAGTACTTCTTAGTAGAGGCGCCGGAACCCCTGTTGTCTAAGCTTCTCAGCTAGCTGGTCAATCTCTGCGATACCAGCTTGGGATACTGGGCGGGCCTGTCATGTTTTCAACGGATTGAACTTGGAATATTCTTCCAGCTTTTTGACAAACCTTCGTTGACACCCTAATCAAGAGCACTTAAAATTCTTAAAATCTACCAAGAGCACTCGCACAACCTAATATTCACTAATTTGATTTCAAGACTTGTTATTTAATTCTTTGCGCATTTCAATATTTTGACTCCATAAGGCACTGGTCTTGTAATCTGCGTAATTATTATATTTGGATCAATTGTCTGTGGAATGCTTTAATTTCTATCTATGAATGCATAATTAATAAAGTCTGGAATCATTACTTATCTTTTAATCTCTTGCTAGCAATGTGGATTGCTTTGATTTATGTGTCAAACTCATAATAAACAAACACCTTTAATCACAATAACTCCTAAACAACATCCATCCGCATCCGTAACCAATTAAAACACTTTAACCACATTGGGCCATAAAAAACTCTTTGTTAGGGACTACCCCCTTTAGCTTCGTTAGGAGTTAGCCTAAACGGAGGAGCTAGGAGTAGGTAATAGTACCTAGCTCTGTTCTTGCCCCCAAGGTCACACCTCTCCTACTTTCCTAAGTGAGGAGACAGCTTTCGAAAGATTTCTGTTGTTGGTGTGCAATCGGCAGACAACATCTTTTGGCGTCGTTGTCGGGGACAAATCTTTTTGTTCCTGGACGACCTTTGTTTCTTTTTAGTTTTTTACCTTTTTTCCCTTTTTTGGTAGATTTTTAGTCCAATCACTTTTTGAAATTAGACTTCAATCCACCTAACGACTCCACTGTCAGTTAACACCTCAAGGTATTCGACTAGAAGAAACTCTGAAGGTTTGCTCAGTTTCATCCCTGACCCTGAAAAAGTCTATAGGAGGAGACTGAACAAACTAGCTTCTCGTAGGATCCTTGCAGAACTTGGATCTGAGTCTGTTTTAGACATCCACCTTTTATTTCTAGAAAACTTAGAAAATTTGCAAAACAATAATTGTTTCCTTGACACAATGGGTGAGTTCTTTACTCAACTCAACTTTACTCAAATAGCAGGTCAACCTCACGACATTCTTGAAAAGGCTATCGACAAACTTATGACCTATAATGGCACTGATGCCTTTGTCTCTGCTGAGCAACACATTAGAAATTTCTCCAGGCACTGCCGTTCTTATGTTAGGGGTGCTGATAAACATGAAGATATGTGTACATGACCTTGTTTGCTTTGTTTTTGGATGGCAAGGCTGGCAACTGGTATGATAATTTGCCAAACAATTCTTTTACTACCATAGCGGACTTCAAGACTGCTTTCCTTGGAAAGTTTGGCAGTAAAAAGAAACCTAGACATCTAGTAGCAGCTTTGACTAGAGCATGAAGAAATCTGAAACGAAAACGATGGATGAGTTCAATAGTAGGTTCACTGAGTTGTCAAATTCCATCCTTTCCACTTATTCTCCTCTTGCAGCTTCCATTTTGGATTATTATATTGAAGCATTAAGTGGCAAGATCCAGTACCAGATTAGAGACGAGGAGTCGACTACTTTACTTCTAGCTCAGGGTTTGGTCGTCAAAATTGATAAGAATATGCAGTCTTCAAGAGAGTCAAACATCCAAGGTTACTCTAGGTCATCCGTTGCTCTTAAAAATGTTGAACCTAAAGGGAAGGAGCCGTCAAACGAAGCTTATGAGAAGAAGCTCATGGACCTGACTGAGAAAATGCATGAAATGGAAAGGAAACACTTAGCACAGATTAAGGAGGTTCAGAATAGGGTCATAACTGTTGAAAGAACTCAACCTCTGCCACCTCCTAGAACTTTCTCTGCAAGGCAAACATGGCAGAGAAAGAATCCCAACCATGAGCAGAGGCCTCCTCATCAGCTAGAGGCTATTAATGCGGTTGAGCCTTACAAACCATTTTGTAAGGCATGCAGAGATTTCCATAAGGAATCTGGCTGCTATTATGCATGCTATATTCAGGAGCATGGTTTTCCAGAGGGTTGTGAACCTAAAGCATCATCAAGCGAGCCTGAGTACATAAACTATGTAGATGACATGCATGATATTTCCGGAGAAAGTTGGAGAGAGGCAAAACAATATTCAAGAGAGCCTGAGTACATTAACGCAGTTGGACAACTTCATCCTATCACCACAGAAACCCGGGGTCAAGTCGAAGATTATAGTCAACAATTGGATAACCTCACTAAAAACTTTGGTACCAATCCTACAAATGAGCATAATGATGATAGTTTGGAAGGTTTACTGCGTTGTGACCTTTTTTCTGAAGAAGATGACTATGATCATGAGGAGGGATATAGCCAGGGATGTGATACAAGTGACGAAGAATCCCTTTCTTCTGAGATGGATGAGAACTACGAAACTTTAATTGAAAATCCAATCTTAGAAGTTTCATGTGATGAGAGTCCTCCATGCTCTCCACCGGATGACAAATATTTGGAAAGTTGGATCCCATGTAATATCTTTGAAACCCAGCTTTTTGAAGAAGATTGTTTTGAGCAGAATGAGGAGTGTAGCTAGGGACTTGATACCAGTGATGAGGCATCTCTCATATCCGACACAGATGGCGATGATGATTATTGGACTTTTATTGAAAATCCAACCTATGATATTTTTGAAAATATTTTTGAGAATCTCATCTATGATGTGTCCAGCGAGGGGGGTGTTTATTCTGAGACTTATGAAAGTTGTAAAGAAGAACAGTTAGAGTTTTCATATGATCAGTCAGAATTGTATCTGAGTATCTATAATAAGGACTTGAAAAAGCAGTGCAGTGAAGAATCAGATGGGATACAACTAGTTGAAGTTTTTTCTCAACCATCGTCTTCACATATAGATGTTCCTTATGTTTTGGAGCAGCTTGCGGCTTATACAACGAGTTATTATTTGATAAGCCTTGATGATCAGCATGATGGAGTAGTTGACCTGCCGCATCATCTCGATTTGTATATCAGCGCTATCTAGTCATGGATAGAAGTAGCCTGCGCGAGCACCTACCAATTTGGGAAGATGTTTGACGACATTATTCATGCCTATGATTCCCCATCCAGCCCTCCCATTCTGGATCATCATGCAGGTTTGCATTTTCTGGAAATTGTGTCCTTACTTTGGCTAGTAACCAAAGACAAGGCAAAACTTTTTTATATTAATAAAATGCTTAGGTGGCTACACTGGATTTATGATTACACCTAACTTTTTGTGTATCATGCTTAGAGTAGGAAAATAGGCTCCTTAAAGTGAGCGTTTACTTTAGCATTTTCTTTATGTACTTAGAAATAAATAAATTTTTCAGTGAAGTTTCTTCTTTGAATAAAGCAACTTTTGGATCATTGGCTCTTTTTCATGAAACTTGTGCTACTAAGGTTTTCTTGTCAAGTTGAGATGTTTTTATAGGATATGGAAACTAGAGATTTTGGAGTTCTCGTATGCTCTCCTTGCATAAGAGACTAGATCGAGCACCTCCCACAGTTGGAGCTAGATGTTATCCACTTATTTGTACCGTAGTCGGATTAGATGAGAAGCCGCCATTTGACAAACATGATAAATGTTTCTGTTCCAGTGTATCAGAGGATCCGCCTTTGTGTCTAGCCAGTTTTGGCTAGTCAGTACTTATCACTACTGACTAGCCAAAACTGGAGTCATTACGTATATTTTAATCTCTTGCTAGCAATGTAGATTGCTTTGATTTATGTGTCAAACTCATAATAAACAAACACCTTTAATCACAATAACTCCTAAACAACATCCATCTGCATTCGTAACCAATTAAAACACTTTAACCACATTGAGCCATAGAAAACTCTTTGTTAGGGACTACCCCCCTTAGCTTCGTTAGGAGTTAGACTAAACAGAGGAGCTAGGAGTAGGTGATAGTACCTAGCTCTGTGCTTGCCCCCAAGGTCACACCTCTCCCATTTTCCTAAGTGAGGAGACAGCTTTCGGAAGATTTCTGTTGCTGGTGTGCAATCGGTGGACAACACTACCTACTCTACCCTAACCAGTTTGGACAAGTGTTAGGTAAAATCATAAATCCAATGCAACCACCTGCTGAACAAATCTATTGAGATTTCTTTGCACTTAATGATACAACAAGTCGAAGATGGTTTGTAAGTAATGTGAATGAAAATTGAAGCCATTATTACTTGTTTTTTGAAAATCGAAGAAAGATATGGATAAAGAGAAATGAAATCATGCCAGGGATGAGATTGACTTTCTAAAAACTCATCTATCAAGCTGCTGATAGGATCATAAAAGGTATGCAAGTTCGTTCTTGATGGAAGAAGACAATATGATTCATGATTCAACCACTCCAAACAATTCTTCGTTTTCTCCTCTTACCTTACTAGGGCGTTCAATTCTATTTACTCCAAAAGAAATGGGAGAATCAGATGGGGACAAGTTGTAATGTAATGAAACTGTGAATGAGATCAAGCCCATTTGTTGTTTAAAAAAGGAGAAAAGATGAAATTGATGTTTATACACCTTCTCCAACCATCCATAATAAAGATTCACAAATTGAAAAAATTTATCCATTACAGATCACTGAGAAGAGACATGAGTGTTTTTTTCCCAATTACGTGATAATTCTTAAACTCCTGATTCAAAATTTCGAAAGTAACAACTTGATTAAAAGACAAACCCATACAAGAAAACTTGAATAGTTGGGATGAGAGGGTGGATTGAAAATTTTCTCCCAGACTTGGAATAATTGATCTCAGAATTTGATGAGAGGAAAGAGCTTTAAAATTAATTCCAAGAGTGATTTCAAGATTCGAAACAAGGTCAGTATCCACACATTGAACCAACATATTCCGATTAAGGATTGGATGAAAAATTCTATCGATACTATCAGGACAAGGCTCCTCATTGCAATGTTCTTGATCAAGTTCACTTATAATCGTATCATCATGTGATTGTTCTTCTTTAAGCTCTAGATAAGGAAAAACATCAATAAGCTCGGTTTCAGTTTCCCTATCACTCGTACAGGCATGCTTTTCAATCACAAATATGACCACAAGATTTCTCTTCAACGGAATTTTTATTAATTTCAACCTTTTCTTCTTCTGCAGTGATATAATCACGGTCTGAATCCAGATTCGGATAGGTTGGACACTGACTCGAATTATCATCAATTAGGCAATGACTATGGAGTTTCTCTTTTAAAGGCTCTTTAATGACCTCATCAATGGAAGGCTCAACTAAAGATGTTTCTTGATGATGCATGTTAGGTTCCCTTCCATGGATCAGATCCAAGATTTGCTTTGTGACTGCTTCAGGTAATAATAACAAAGTATCTCGTATGATTTGATTGATATCCCTCTTAGTTTCAGCATGAGGTTTTGAAACATTATTCTTGAAGTACTCTGTAACATTTTTATGGCTTGCAGGCACGCTCATAATTTGGAACATATCAGGAGAGGAATGGTCCAATTGAGAAAGCACATTGTCAATATATTGATTATCAACAGCACAATCATTGCTAGATTGACACTCTAAAATTTTATCAGTGTTCCTACTCCAACTATCAATTAACAAATCTGTGAACATGTCATACCCAGTGATGGATCTTGGTGCTAAATGATCAAACCATAGTTGAACATCCCCTTGCAAGGATTCTCCTAAGGCTTGCATATAAACATCTTCATTGTTTGCACCTCTAGATTCCATGTAATCCCACAGAATATCCATATGACTTTCAATAGATATATCCTTATTTCCATTGAATCGGGGCATCCTCCTAGTGTAATTGTTTGGCATAGGATGAGGTGCCCCTGATATTTTAGAAAAGTCAAAAGGAGACTGTCTGTCTTGTTTTTTCACAGCTCTGGTTACTTGGCTATAAGGATTTGACTAGGTTCATGTCGAATTACAGGTCTACTCGAGATGGTTGGGAAATCTTTTTTGATGGGTGAGGAAGTTGGTGGGTATCATAAAGATTGTGATAACTAGATTCATACCCATAGTCATGCTCGAGATCATCCTCATACCCGTAGTCTGACATCCATCTATCCCTTTCGTTTATTTCAATCATGTTTTTGGTTAATTCCTTCATGTGCCTCAAGAATACATCTGAATTCATTATGATTTATGGCACGCTCTAAGAACTTAAGATTAATACGTTGGGTACAGTCCTTAATGGAGTTGCGAAGTGGAGTCGCCAGGTGAACCACTCAAGTAATTCACCAAAAAGAGATATGTCGTAGGGAAAGGTGAGTTGAAACAAGGTAGTCCTCTACCTCCCCGGCAATGGCGCCAAAATGTTATCACCAGCCTTGTAGTTTCCTATGTAAGGTGGATCCAGGATGGATGGTAGAGGAACAAGCAACTAAGGAGGTGGAACCAAGACTGCCTAGACTCGCAAATGGATGGTTGTCACGCCAATCAAGGAAGCCTTCACTTTATGTTATCTAAGCCCAAGACAACAAAGGGGGAGACCTGGATCTGCTCTCGATAGGAGAGATCAGACCTAGACACCAGATCAAATCAATAAGACTTGAGGTACGTAAGGTGTAAGGTAATTGGAGACCTTAGATCTATGGAAGGTGTCACTAAGTGTGCCAGGGCTTTGGATAAGGGTTTTAGACAAATGAGGGTTGATCCAAAGTGGAACACAGGTGACCTATGGGGTAAATATTAGATCTATGGTTGAGGTACTAGCAACTGAGGAAGATATCCACTGCCTTGGGAAATGTGACCAATGCAGGTAGGGAAAGGACAGTGTTGGGGTTATCTAGTACTAATGGATAGACTTGACGATAGATGTGACAATATCAGAGATCCTGAGTCATCAGGGAAAAATCAGATTTGCAAGGAAAATAGGCTAAAAAGGGGCTAGCGCTAGGGTTGGTGATTAATGCCCACCGGACCTAGGGTAATGGAGTCAATATCTACCTAACGTTGGAGTGTACCCTGATCTATGGATCCAGAAGGTTATTTGGTCAGAAAATTCAGTATACAGGGGAAACCAGCAGTAAGGTGGCTAGCACTAGGGTTTGGAGAGGCAGATCCTTAGATCTAGGAAAATTCGGAGACCATTAGCTCAGCGTTGGAGGGGAAATGGGATGGGGATGACCTGATCTACAAACCCAAGTTGGAAAAATGCTGAAAAAACAGATCTGGGAAAAAGTCAGAAAAATGATGAGAAATGCTAGGATCCTGGAAGACAGTTTCTCAGATCTAGGGCCACCTATCAGCCTTTAGCTCAATGTTGGAGGTGATTTGGAGTGAGGAGGATCTGATCTACAAACCCAAGTTGTTATTTTTCCGGAAAAATCAAATCTCAAAAAAAGTAGAAAATTCAGTGAGGGGCGCTAGTGTTTGAGAAGGCAGTTTCTCAGATCTAGCAAAAACCAGGCCAAACTAGCTCAGCGTCAGGGATGAATTGGTGAGAGGGAGGCCCGATCTACAAAACCTAGCAGTGGTTTGTCGAGGCAGATCCTTAGATCCTTAGATCTAGGAAAATTCGGAGACCATTAGCTCAACGTTGGAGGGGAAATGGGATGGGGATGACCTGATCTACAAACCCAAGTCGGAAAAATGCTGAAAAAACAGATCTAGGAAAAAGTCAGAAAAATGATGAGAAATGCTAGGATCTTGGAAGACAGTTTCTCAGATCTAGGGCCACCTATCAGCCTTTAGCTCAACGTTGGAGGTGATTTGGAGTGAGGAGGATCCGATCTACAAACCCAAGTTGTTATTTTTCTGGAAAAATCAAATCTCAAAAAAAGTAGAAAATTCAGTGAGGGGCGCTAGGGTTTGAGAAGGCAGTTTCTCAGATCTAGCAAAAACCAGGCCAAACTAACTCAGCGTCAAGGATGAATTGGTGAGAGGGAGGCCCGATCTACAAAACCCAGCAGTGGTTTGTTGATAGATCTAACGGTTTATTTTTTTGGTATTTTTGGTTTTTTATTATTTATGGATTTTTCAAAAAAATGAAGAAAAGCATGTGTCAATGGATTTAGATCCGGAAGAAAGGAACTAACCTGTAGATCTTACCTGGAAATCCTTGTAGATGCCTTGAAGGTGATGATCCCCGCTATCCCAATCAATTTGAGAAAACCTGTGTGATTTCTAAGCCCAACGTTTTGCTCCAAGTGACCAATGCGCCCTCTCTCCTACCAAGAAAACGTCAACAATATCAGATTTGTCGTAGCACGAAAGAAAATCTAGATCTACAGAAAAGTAACAATATGTAATCATAGATCACAATGAAACTAATGAAAACCCTCTGATACAAGACGAAGCCAATCCAAGCGAGTTAAGGCCCCCCTGCAAAAACGCCCAAGATGAAGTCGCCCTCCTGTAGACAAGACAATTATCCCTCCAAAAAATATAGATCTCACACAAATTTCCCGAATGATAGGAAGCAAAAGACTTTTCAATCACCATCTAAGAACACCAGATGCAAAGGAGATCCAAAAAATATCCACAACAATCAGATCCAAGAGCCAAAGACCCCTTACAAATGAGAAGCTCTCTCCTTTAAATAGAAATGAGAGAACCAATCTCCTAACCACTTTCAAAACGAGTGGCTAAGATTAAAAGATATAAGTGTTCTAATCAATGGTTGAGATGAGCTCAACATACAATACATGGATCAATATAACCATAAAGTACCAAAGTGGACTAGATCACTCATAAAGAGGGTACCCCTCTCAACAAGAAATAAATGAAGCACATGGTTGGTCCATGGAGTGTTAACTAACTTCCTGTGGGTGCCCCATGGCACAATAAAATAATATAATATTCTAATTTTTTCACTTTGTGCCTCATTGAGGAAATCGTGAGCCTCCCAAAAGCTCCAGAAAATAATATAAAAATGCCCAAAATAGGTGTGGGCCTAATCAGGTGCTGCAACTGCTCGAGAAGGTGCGGAGGACATCACACTCATCATCATGACTCATCCCATGTCATTTCCTTGCCTCAGTAGCCCAAATCGATTTCTTCAATAGCCATTTAATCATTTTTTAATCGGCCTCGAGAAACGTGAACCTGCCAAAGCAACCTCCTAGGGTGCCTACGTTGTCAAACCGAGCCCACCAAGATCTTTGGGATGGGGATACTATGGTACAATCAAGTGGCTGCACCCCCTATGCCCCATACAGTGCCCTAGGAGATCCAATAAAAACATCTCCTTGCTCAGACACATCATCCAATGAAGCAAAACTGCATCATAAGGGTAAAATGAGCCTAATCATCTCTGCAAGTGCCCAGAACTAAAAATAAGCTATCTCACTAGACTCAGAGAGTCCAAATCCATCTAGGGTGCATACGCATACCCTTTCCAGGTCTCTTTCCTGATCATCAACAATATCCAATAGACAATATAATCACCTATAAATGACCAAATACCAATAATATAACTTAGACTATCATCCATCTGCTGCAAGCGTTACAAGGCTAAGACATGCTTTACAAATCATTTAAGTAACAATCATAACAAGTAGTAGTCACCTCACTGGCGGTACATCAAGCAAATACATATATAGGGTTTTATTTATTATTACTCGGACCAGACTTTTGGGACTATACTCACTTCATAGTTGTAGTCAATTTGCTAGTCAAGGGTGATGGCTGAAATTGACAAGGCTAGGGAAAATGATGACTACCAACTTAACATCTTGACACTTTGGATATGGAAAAGGAATACTCACTATAACCACATGCTGGACAAACAACAACACAGAGAATGACAGTGCCTCACAAATGGTTGAGTTGTTCAGAGAGTGCTTATTCTACTTAGGCATCATGTCTATATCAAGTTTGATCCAGGTTCATTAGAACCATCAATTTTATTTCCATGGCCTTTTTTGCCTATATGACCTTTTGGGGACTTCACCAGTGCTTAAAAGCACAGCTAACTGCAGCTTTCATCCAGGACATATTCAAATTTATAAGGTCAGCAATATTTGGATATAGAATATATTTAACCATTGCTTTTGGGACCTTTTCTTATACCCTTCACGGAGTATTTTAGCATTTCATTGCTCTTGCCCTTTGCTCGTATATGTTAAGAAACACATTTTAGGATTTACATTTTCCATGGGCGCATATATAAACATTTCCAATACAAGTAGTACATGAGCTTTCAGTTTTAGCCAACAACATATCAAGTGACTAGGGGGAGTTCTGCACAGTGCCAGACATCGGGAAAACCGACCAGAATGATTTAGGCATACAATCCAACTCACCAAAGGCAAGTTCTGTCACCAACTCAGAGCCAAGACACACTATAAACAGGGAGGTTTTTCCAACAAAGTTTCTAGCAGGGAAAGGTCTTCCATGCCATAAGTCAAGTAGTAAGTCGGGTTAAAAACAAAACTGGAAGGTAATGGATGGGTGGAGACAGTGAAAGATGAAGCCAATACTAGCAAGCCAAAGAATGGCTGGAATGACTACCTCTATTCTCCCTGGGGAGGGTAAAACCAATGAGTATAGATCAGGAACTTCCAAGTCTAAGTAGGGACACCAATACATAATACAAATACATCCAAGTCCATATATTTATGACCGCCAGATCATGACACTAAATGCATCTGTCCAATGAGAAAACACTAGAACCAATCTAGGCATCACTAACTGCTCTGCAATTGACTGAATGGCTACATCAGTCCTCGAATCTGAGTGTCTCGAGACTCAGTCCTGGCATGGGAGAGTATAATAGTCCACTAACAAAATAATGATCCGTCAAAACTGCTCATCTCAGCATCTCATATGTAAGACATCTGGCTGAAAAATGCACTGTATCTGAAAAATAGAATATGGTAGCCTGGCTACTATATATGTGATAACAAGCTTCCCAGATTCTTCTTCCTCATCTCTCATGCATTATTCCCTAGAAGTTAGATCAGCATCCAAAGACAAATCATCCAACACAAAATCTCCACCGTATTTGGCTGTTAACACACTCAAGTATAAGCGTCACTACTAAGGTAAGATGTTGAATCCAGAATACTGGCTGATTGGGAAACTGTATCATATTTGCTATCAACTTGTCCATCATAGGTGCCTGTGCCACTAGTCTCATAGGATAGCTTTAGTTATGTATCAAAAGCTGATGTTTTGTCAACCTCATTGCACACACCCTTGTCATGCACATCCTAAAAGCCAACCTGTGGTTCTGTCAAACTTTTATCATGAAGTTAGGTCTTCGCTTCACCAACCACTTCAGATTTGACTCCCTTTTTCTTCTTCTTTTCCCCAATTGATAAGTATGGCTTGAACCACTCTGGAGGCTCTAATGGTGTTGTTAGATTCTTTTGATATTCCTGACAGGCTTGTAAAAATTCTACCATGAATTCTTGATTTGTTCCCGTCATTCTAAGCTATCGAATGTACCAAAACAATCTAAAAATACCGTTCGCAGTTTACCCCTCAGGCTGGAAGGAAAAACATGGTCTGATACGACTGTAATGTCCCCTATCAGAATTGAGTTGTTTTTTGGCTTGACATGTTGTTGTGTTTTGGCTTGGATTTTTTGTCAAACAGTTGGAAAACACTGTGTGTGCTGGTACCACTGTAATGTTCCATTCTAGATCTGGTTTGGTTTCTTGGCCAACTACTGGTGTATTCTGGTTCAAGATTTATACTCAGTGACAAATGATATGATCCCACTGTAGGATTCTCCCTCAACTAAAGTCTGATTTTTCTAATTGATCTTGCTGGTTACTTTGACAACGTGTTGCAGATCTTAGTGATGCACATTATCTCATATATAACTCGTAAAAATACGGATTATACATGGGTTCAAATGTATTGACATCAGGAAAGTACTCTCCAATACATGAGCCAATAATAGTGATTTATTATTAAATATAACAGAAGAAATAAATGAAAAATACACTAATATTTTGAGGCTGTAAGAACTCCTGTAGTGTCTCAAAATAAATCAGATTTAGTTCATCTTGCTGACCTGTAGGTTCAATGCGTTAACAATCCCTTTCTTGGTGATAAAACAATCCCTTGGAACACCATGATATGCTGAGTTTATAAGAATACTTTTCAGATATGAATATGGTTGTAGAGGACTATGACCTTTCAAGTGCTGGTTCAAGTCAATATTAAGCATGAAAATACTCCTTAGTCCCAACATATTGGCAGCACCCTTTCTGCAGTGATACAACCCCCTTAGACAAGTCACAGTTTGCTTTCTTTGTCACTGTAAATGGAAGTTTGAAATATCAGCCCTTTCTGTTGACTGTAACATGCTCTGTTTATGCCCAGGAAGAAGGAATGTGACTATGGGGAGAGTGTGGATCCAAATAGATGTACTTATCTACAATGGAATGTGCAGATTCCTCCTCAAACCCCCTCAGTTTACCAGCAGGTCCCCTCTTAAACTTGCCCTCAGAATTGTTAAAGTTTAACAAGATAATGAAGCAAAAATGATGGAACACCAGTGGGCATATTGATTTCCTTCTCATTATTAAGCAGTAGCATATATAGGACTACATAACAACAAAACCATGGGACAATACCATGGGTCACTAATCAAGATAAGATGACCAAATCAACTAATCAACTAACCAACTAGTTAATGTACTTTTGACTAGTGAGAATACATTTCTTAACACACCCTCTTAATCTCAATTGGGACAATATTTTCAGCACTGCCAATCCCTAAGTGATGTCTCTGAAACTCAAATGCAAGTGCTCCCAATGGTTTGGTGAACATGTCAGCCAA
>LPNX010192856.1:18374-29397 GCA_001517045.1 Pseudotsuga menziesii | reverse complement strand
GCATGGGAGCAGTGGAACTGCTTTATTTCTAGCTTATTTCCTATGTTTCCATGCTTTAGAGGAAACGATGTCATCGATCATTGGAGGAGAATGACAAGGTTTCCAAGCGGCAAGGCCTCTCGACGCCCGAGCTACATCTGATGCCCATCATTGAAAGCCGCGAAGAAGGCATCAACACCGGGTGTGTGATGTGTCTCAACGGTTTCCAGATTGGAGAACGATGTTGCGTTGTAACATCTACGAGATATAAAGATGGAGAAGAAAAAGAAAGACGAGAAACTCTGCAAGAAGAATTGAGTGAGCAGTCCTTTCTGGATATAAATCCTTTTTGGAAGAGGACTTCCATGTTGTGTTTCATATTAAAGAGGTAATTCTTGTTATGAACTCCATTTTCTTGTGTTGGTCTTACAGTCAGAGCTAGCCTTACTATTTAGATTGTTTAAAGAATTAATGGGCAACTTCTTTTAAAACACAAAGCCATAATACGCATTTCTTAGGAAGACTTTCTGATTATTGTAATATTAAAAGTAATAGTACTACGCTGAAATATAGTGAGACGAACGATTTAACTAGTTGTAGGTATCCTTAATTTTATAGTATTGTGTCTATTCGAATGCAAAAGAGAGTCATGTCCATCTATTACTGTTCCACACCGAGTAATTTAGTAAATATCTCCTTTTTAAGCCTATGATTTCCTGAGAGATTCAGAGCCACTGCATTTTGTTATTTCGTTAGTCACTACCTAAAGTTTTTAGGTAAGTGGATTTGACCCATAATATTTAATTACTTGCATCTTGAGTATTACAATGAGTTAGGAACGGGCACACTCTCCAATAGAGAGCCGACCCATCTCCTTTTGAAATGATCTGTTAGTTGTAGTTTTGATTTTAGTTGTCACACTCTGTAGGTATCATGTGTGATACTTTTTTAACTTTGCAAATAAAATGAAGATGCAATAAAATATTATTGCTAGAACTTGAGAGTTCAAATACAACACTTGTTAACTTTGGAGAATTTAGAGTTGGAAATGTTATATTAACTATGAGATGGAAGTTTATGTATACTAAGCTTGTGGGTAAGTGACAATTTCTGGTCTAACTGTCGATAGGAGCTCTGTAAGGGGGAGCGCAGAAGGGTTTTGGTGAGGGTTTGAGGTCTGCAGGATTTAGGATGGCGGTGCCCTTAGGCAGCACCTCCTCCTCTGATTCGTCGTGTCACTAGTTATCCAGGCTCTATTCTTGGTAACTGTTCACACTTACACTTGCATTCCTGCTTTCCTTTCATTTCCTTGGCTGTAGGTTTTTTGGTATTCATCTCCTTAGCTCCTTCTTTGGTATTTTAATATGAGCCACTACCAACGACTGGAGTCCATCCTCATGTGATGAGGATTAGTACCAACCAGTTAAAAACAAATGGGAACTGTACATAGCATTTGGCTTTGGCTCGGTCCTTGGATGGGCTGCTTTTTTGATTGATTGTTTTCCGTCACCTTTCTTCTAGCGTTATCGTGATGATTTTTCTTGTTCAAGTCTCTAGAAGATTCTTCTCTCCCAGATTTTATGGGGTTTTAGGGGTTTCTGTCCTTTTCACCCACGTATGCGCTGTGTCTCTGTCTGAATGCGGCTATCATCTTTAGGGTCGTGGGTTATGATTAGGGTTTGATTACATTCCTCCTTGCTATGCTTTGTTTATGGTTTGACTTCCTTCAACCCTGATTAGTAGGTTCTGTGGCGTTTTGGTTCTAACTAGGGTTTGTTATTAAGTTTCTCTGCGGCGTAAGGGTTATAACTAGGGTTTGTTGTCTGGTGAGTCACATTGGGAAGCTCTGTTCTGTCCTTATGTCGGAGACCCATGATGGGTCTCCTGACCCATCGGTTGACTTCGTAGCTTCTTGCTTTCGTCGAAGAAGAAATGCAAAGGCCGATAAAATTTTGGATGGGAAACTGTGATTTGTGGTTGGCCATGATATTTATTTGGACAGGGTGGAAGCATTATGTGCTCGAGCACTAATTGGCAGACTGGAATACGCTTCCATGGATAAAAAATATTGGTTTACTTGGGCCACTGATAATTGGAAGCCCTTCTTAACCTATGTTCCATCCATTAGCCTTCTGGTTCGGGGTTGGATTGTTTTTGTGTTCCTTGAGGATGATCATGCCATCTAGGTCTTAAATCGCCTCTGGAGAGTTGGTAAAGGGTCTCTGGTTTTAGATTATTGGCATGTCAACTTTGATCCTGCGCGTGAAAGGATTAAGAAAAGGCACATGTGGACTCTTCTACTGGGGCTCCCATTCCCTCTCTGGAGTCGTCCTCTGTTGGAAGGTGTGGGGAACACTATTGGTCGTTTCATGGCGATTGAAGATGACTTCATGAACTCTTACGACAAGAGGATGGCTAAAATTTTAGTTGAATTAGACATCTGGAAAGGGTTACTTGCTGAAATCGAGATTCTCTGTAGGGAACGCCTGTTTATTCAACGCCTGGATTATCAAGGTATCCCATTTAGATGTAGCTTCTGTTGGGAAACAGGTCATTTGCGTCAATCCTGTTCATCCTTTCGTAATGGCTCTTTGACCCTAGAACTTAGATCACTTCTTGTGGCTATAAAAGAGAATAAGGTATGTTCATCTTCGGATCCTCCAGCCCCCTCTATCGGTCTTTTAAACAATGTGTGTTCCTTTTTCAATGATGCTTCGGACCTTGATTTGGATTTTATGGATTCTGTGATAGTTAATGGGAACTCACATAAGACCCTTGCTGATCCTAAAGCCCTGGAAGTTTCTTCTCCTCATGCCAATCCTCCTATGCTTTATTTCATGGCCCCGCTCTCTGAGCTTCCCCCTTCACCTGTAAACCTTCCTTCTCACTCCTCTTCCCTATCCCCTTCTTCTTTTGTGGCCTTGCGGGGCTCTTCTTCACAGTGTCCCGATGCTGCAACTTCAGATATTGCCCCAACATGTCCCTCTCCTTCATCCATTAACCCTCCTTCTCAACCTATTCCTCTTGAGGCCCTTCAAGGCTCTTCTCCTATGTTACCCATGGCATCGACTTCAGTGACTGTCACTCTTTGCCCTTACACTTTACATCCTCAGGATAGTGTTCCCCCTTCTCCTTTATTTACTGATGTAGACTTCCCTCCTCTTGTCAACGTTGGTCCTATGCTCTTATCTCCACATAGTCCTATCACTTCCCCTTCCTTTTTCGATCCATCCTTACAAAAGTCCTTGAGTATATTTTCGGACAAGACCCCACTTTCTCCCTCGGTTCTACCTCTCGACTCCATCCGTTTTGAGAATGTAACTATAAGAAGGAAGAAAAAAGTTAAGCTTCCTCTTGAGAATGTGGATCATGTCCCGACCCCTTATGCTCCCATATCCTCAAGAGTCAAAGCTGCAGCTCACAAGCCTTCCTCTCCTCCTCAAAGGGTCCTTATAGCATCGACCCCTCATCTGATAGATTCCTAATGCATTTTCTCACCCTGAATGTTCGATGCTTGGGAGGTTTAGCCAAGCAAAAAAGCCTCCACCATATGATTATTACTCTCTCTCCTGATGTGGTCCTCCTTCAAGAAACCATGACTAGTTCGTACCCTCCCTTATTTTCCTTTTCCAAGCTCTGTCTGGGATGGGAGTTTTGTGCACTTAGTTCTAAAGGTCTCTCTGGGGGGATCCTCTCTGGTTGGAATCCTAAACTTCTGAAATGTAAATCTTTTCATACAGTTGTCGGTATCCCTCTTAAAGCATCCATTCGAGGCTCTTCTTTAGAGCTTTCTATTCTAAACTTCTACGGACCTTACTTAAACCGTGATTCTTTCTGGAATGCTGTGGCTTTTGGTGGTCTGTTTGCATTACCTAATCTCATCTTGGACGGTGATTTAAACTTCACTTTAAATGCTTCAGATATTTGGGGTTCCAGAGCGCATTTGGATCCTTTGGGACCTTTCTTCTCCAAGCTTCTCTCTGATCATCACCTAGTGGATGTGGTCCCCTCCTATGCAGGCCCTACATGGAGGAATGGTAGGATGGGGGAAGATGGTATCTCGAAAAGACTAGATTTCTTTTTATTATCAGATCAGCTTGTTAGCTCTCTCCCTAGGTAACGAGTTTGGACTCATAGATGTGGGATTTCTGATCATTTCCCTGTCATTCTTGACTGGCTAGATCAACAGAGTACTTGTGCCTATCCCTTTAAATTTAACCAATCATGGTTAGCCAATGAGGAATTTACCAAGATGATTAGAGCAGAATGGCCACTTATTCATTCAGATAACTCGATGGATGCTATGTTTGAACTCTCATATAAACTACGGGTCCTAAAAGATAAAGTCAAATCTTGGACTAAAGTCGAAGCTCGAAAGATGCAGGATAAGTCAGTTTTCTTGGAAGAGGAGATTAATTCTATCCTTTCTTCCTCTGATTCAGCTATATTAAATGATGAACAACAGCTGATATTGAACTCTCTCAAGGCTGATCTTCAAAAGGTGTTAGATCATGAACTTTACTCCACAAGACTTCAAAGTAGGGTTACTTGGGCATTAAACAGGGATGCTAATACCAAGTATTTTCATGCGGTGGATTCGGCTCAAAAAAATCATAATGCTATTTGGAGTTTGCAGGATGAAAGTGGTACTTGGGTTTCAGATGATCATAGTATCAAGTCCCTTGGGACTCGTCATTTCAGGAATTTTTTTGAACATGATAATTCGACAAACATTGCTGCCCAGCTTAGGGTCATTCGTCTTTTTCCCTCCTATATCAATGCTGATGAGAATGTGGCCTTCATAAGCACTATCACTATTTCGGAAGTTGAGAGAGCCCAAAAAACATTTAAAAGAGATAAGGCACTAGGCCTGGATGGCTGGCCTGTTGAGTTCTTCTTGACTTTTTTTGACCTCCTGGGTCCTCTCCTTGTCAAGATGGTGGAAATTTCTAGGATCCTAGGTAGAGTGGCTCCAGCCCTTAACTCCATCTTCCATGCTCTCATTCCTAAAGTTGATATGTCTGTTTCCTTTGTTGATTTTTGCCCTATTTCTCTTTGTAATCTTTGCTATAAGCTGATCTCAAAAACTGCAGCTCTAAGACTCAAGCCCTTCTTAGATGCTTCCATTTCTCCTCAGCAATTCGGTTTTCTTAAGAATCACCAGATCCTTGATCCCATAGCTATAACTCGGGAAGTTTTACATACTGTTAAAACTCATAAAAGATGTGCTCTCATCCTGAAGTTGGACTTGTCAAAATATTTTGATCAGGTAAATTGGACCTTTGTTTGTCTTATTCTTATTCAAATCGGAGTTCCTCTGGTTGGGGTGAACTGGATATTGGGCTGTATCTCTTCAGCTAATTTTGTAGTACTGGTAAATGGTTCTCCTTCTTCCTTTTTTCTAGCCTCTCGTGGAATCAAGCAACGCTGTCCTTTGTCTCCTCTGTTTTTTATCCTGGTTATAGAAGGTCTCAGCCTTTTGATCAAAGAGGAAAAAAGGATTGATAAGATAAAAGGAATTAAGATCTCATCTCGTCTCTTCCTCACCTACTTACTTTTTGTGGATGACGTGATTTTATTTGGTTTTGGTTCCTTTGAGGAATGGATGGCTTTCAAAGACATTCTTGATACTTTTGTGAGGCCTCCGGTATGAGTATAAATATAAATAAATCCTGCTTCCTTCACAGTGATTTAGATGAGGCTCCCCTTCGAAGAATCAATGATCACCTTCCCTTTAGATTTGATTCTCTTAATAGAGGTTTTGATTATCTTGGTTACTACCTGAAGCCTTCAGGTTATCGGATTAAGGATTGGCACTGGCTAGTCTCTAAATGTTAGAAGAGGATCACCCATTAGACTAACCGACTGCTGTCTATTGGTGGATGTCTAGTCCTCATTCGATTGGTTCTGTCGAGTATTCCTATTCATTGGCTGTCCCTCGTTCCGATTCCTGCCACAATCTTAGAAAAGCTCAGAAAAATGATTTTTCCATTTCTTTGGGGCTCTTCTGCAAAAAATAAAAAATTCCATCTTGCTGACTGGCAATTGCTGGCTCGTCCGACTTCTCTTGGTGGCTGGGGGATAAAACACTTGCCCAGTTTTAGTCTTTCTCTAAGAATGAAATTTTTTTGGCTGGCTCTTAATAGTAATGGCATCTGGCACCAACTCATATCTATTAAATACTTGAAAAACAGGCCTGTTCATACTTGGCTAAGGGATAAAAGATTTGATGTTTTGAATGTCTCGATTATCTGGAGAGGTTTTATTGCTACCTTACCGTGGATCGATAAAGGGATGATTTGGCATGTTGGTAATGGTTCAGATATCCATTTAGGTGTGGATCCCGTGGTGGGTTTGGGCTCCTCGTTCATTTTTCCAAAAGATATGAGAGAGTATTTGGAAGATTATGGGATTGTTACACTAGCTCAAGCCAGAAATATTACTCCCTCTGCTTCGGGCTAATGGCTCACGGCGGAGGAGCTCGACCTATGTGGTGATTGGAAAATTCTTTGGGATAAGTTTATCCGAGGGCTAGAATATGGCAGAATAAAACTTTCTGAACAACTCGATACCCTTCTCTGGTCTCATAATAATTATGTTGGCTCCTTATCGGCTGCTAAAGGTTATGATTGCATCTCTGCCAATTGTTTCGAGCTTCAAGATCCTTCGCTGGATTTCCTATGGACACATCGTATACCTCTGAAAATAGCATGTTTTACATGGCTATTGGCTAGAGGTCGAATATTAACTTGGGATCAGCTTCAGAATAAAGGCTTTCAGGGGCCGAGTAGATGCGTTCTGTGTGAAAGGAATCTAGAGGATATTTTTCATCTCTTTTTGACCTGCCCTTTCAGTGTGTGTATTCTCACATAGTTTGCTGCAAATTTTGGGTTCTCCTACCCTTTCCACGATTTTGTCTCTACCTTTCTGATTCAGTGGTTTAGCTCCTCTATGCGTTCTGCCCCTTATAGATATCTACCTTTTTTTATTTTCTAGAGTATTTGGCTTCTTCGTAATAATTGCCTATTTGAAAATAGGAAACCAGCCTTCCCTACTCTGATCACCAAGATTGATGGTCTCTTAAATTCTTACCCTGCACCTTTAAAAACTCTGAAAATTCAGGATATTGGTTCTATACCAAGGTTGACCTTTCCTTGTGGTTTCTTCGATGGGGCTACAGCAGAGAAAATTGGTGGCTCGGGGTTTGTGATCTATTTAAATGAGTATCATTACTTCGGTTTCTTCATGGGATGTGGTCACAACATGAATACTAGAGCAGAATTATTGGCTCTTTGGGCAGTTCTTCGAGTTAGTCTAATGATGGGTCTTCCCATTCATATGATATTTGGAGATTCTATGGTGATTATTTCTTGGCTCAACAGATTTTCTGCACTTGATGTTCCTGCTCTGATGCATTGGTGTAAGGAAATAAGAAATATGCTTCAAATGGCCCCTCAAGTGATTTTCAAGCACATATACCGTGAGCATAACTTGCTGGCAGATGGACTCTCCAAACAGGCCTTGAAATTGGATATGGGTCATGGATTCTTCTTTGAAAATCTGGATGGTATGGTCATAAATGATGGCCATTTTGTTCTTTTTAAGTTGCTGGGTCTCTTGTCACAGTCTTTGACTTTCAGCTTTTGTTTTGATCATACTTTACCTGTTTTGTTTTGAGTCCTCTCTGCTAGCAAGTTTTGCTCAGGATTATTTGCTTGACGATCATCTTCGATTCATACTCAGTATATTCTGACCTGATATTTTTGGGATGATGAGAAAAGTCTGCTATGATCAGACCTATTTTCTTTTTTTGGATGCAGTAGATAGATATGTTAAAGTTATCTCTATGTGTTGCATTGTGATGCTGAAGTACTCTCAGTCACAAAGATGCATTGTAAATGATGTCTTTTGATTCTCTTGAATAACAAAGACTGGTATTTTTTCCTCTAAAAAAAAAGCTTGTGGGTAAGAAAGTAAAAAGTGTTTTATTAAATAAAGATAAAGATTTATTAGTTAAAATATTATGTAGACTTATAAGTTATTCTATTCTATGCATTTGTTTAAATGAGCCTTAAAGACTTTATTTATGGAATACTTGAGAAAGTATAATTTAAATTATTTATGCTATGTGCATACTGAAGAGTGGGGATTTTCATAGGTTTATTACATACTTTGATTTTTGGGTAGAGTAAGTTATGAAGAGTGTTTCCCTTTGGCTTATATATATATTTTTTTCTTTCATGATTATATATAAATGATTACATTGATAAGGATTAGCTTTAACATCAAAAGATTTAATGTTTGAGTACACAAGCCACTGGGATAAAGATGAATCCATTTTACACAGTGCAAAAAAAATAACTGCTTTAAGAAGAATATTTAAAAAGAAAATCACTACCAAAGGCGGGGAAGGACAAGATGAACAGAAAAGGGTAGAGGAAGAAGAAGCTAGAAAAAGGGATGAAGATGCTAGGAGGCTAGCACAGGAAACTGAAAGCTAGCTTAAAGGTGAGGAGGAAGAAAATAGAAGAGTTGAACAAGAAGCAGCTAGAAAGGTAGAAGAAGCTTCCCAGAGTGAAGAAGAGGAAAAAAAATAAAAATGGATGACGAACTGAGGAAGCAGGAAGCAGAAAGGTTAAAACTAACAGGGGCCATGACAGAGCAATCGGCTTTTGATCCTGTAGAAATTCAGGCTTAGGGCCTAGGTGATCTTGATGTTCAAGATCCTGAGGCAGCTACTAGTAGCACATTGGGACAGGTTGTTGTCCCTACCCTAAGACTAATCACTTTCGAGTAGAAGAAAGGGGAGGAGGTGCCGGATTTCAACACTACTATTTATGACAGGGAAAGAAAAACAATAGTGAAGAGGACCGAGAGGAAGGTTGAGACTGGGGGGAAGTCGGGTAAAATGATAAATGACACAACAGTGGTGTATGGGACAGACAAGGATCCAAGATTCACCATCAGAGCTGGGGTAGCATTGATCCATGCTTCTGAGGACAATGTAGATCAGATAATGACTGATATTGAATAGTCAAAGAAGTGTATTTCCCAGCTAAAGAATACCCTAAGAAGAGAGAGAGAGAGAGAGGAAAGCAATAGATTGAAAAGAAAGTTTGAAGACATGCAAGATGAAATAAAGTATTCAAAAGCTGAGCTCCAGTTCCTCGGAGTAGAGAAGAGATCTTTGGAGGCTACCCAAGGAAGTTTGGAGAAATTGTAGCAAGAATGTCAAGGGTTAAGGACATAAAAGGATGAGTTGAAGACGGTATGTGAAAGTCTTCAGACAGAAAAAGAGCAGCTGCTAGGTAAGATAGGGGAGTTGGAGCTATAGAAAGCTACCTTGGAGGAATTTGAGAGGCAATCTCAAGGGCAAGCTGCAGAGCTTAAAGAACAAGTTACCTCATTAACAACAGCTTTAGAAGAGGCCAGGAAATAGCAAGTCAACCTTCAGCCTTTCAAGGATCATGTTCTAGCACAAAGGAGTAAGATGCACCAGCTACAAGTAGCCATAGAGGAAGAAAGGTACAAGATTTTGCAGGTAGACAATCGGCTGGAAGAGATTTTGGAAACCTCTTCATATTTTGTAGACAGATCACAGGACATCTTAGAAGTCTTGACGGGAAGAATGGAAAGATTAGAAGCAAATGAGGAAACCCCTGTAGATCTGCCAACAAAAGATCAAGAAGGCCTGAAACAAGACTATTATTTACTGGAGTTTTCCATAAACATAGCTGAAGAATTCAAGAAGGCTGTAAAGAAGACAAAGGGGGCTTGTGTAGAGTTCTTCAGGAGACTTTTGATTACTTATAATTATTGCCAGGTTGAGGCTGAACAGAGAATGGATACCTTTCCAGACCACAACCTGTTTTTGGAGATGTTGCAAAGAATATATCAGGAAGACCAAAAAAGGATTCAGCACATCAAATCCCTAGATGAGCAGACCGTAAGAAAGGAAGTAGCTCATTCCACGATTAGTGTGCAGTTGCTAGAGGACCAACTTTGCCTGAGCTCAACCAGAATATAAGCAATAAGAAATCAGGCTGCTAAATCTGAAATAAATATTCATTTTTTAGAACCTTCCGAGTTCAAAAATATTGCCTCAGAGGCTTCAGTATGGAAGAAGTTCTTGAATAGTCAAGCCAGACCCTCCTCATAAGCACTTATTTGTTTGTTTTATTGTAATATGTTGTAAATTCTATAAACACTTAATGAATGAAAAGTGTGGGAGGTGAAAAGTTGGGGAAGCCCAAGAGTCATTTGTGGGCATCCCAACAGTTTTGTTTTTCTGTATAAATATAGAAGAATTAGATAGGAAGAGGGGCTTTTTCCCAGAGAAACTTGTGAACTACTTGTTGTAAGAGGAACTACTTTGTTTTGCAATAATAAAATTACAATTTTTCCTGTTGGAGAAAGTGTTGTGTGGAATGTTCAAATGTGATGAAATGAGATATGTTAAAGGGGAACTATTTCATTTTCAGCTATGTTTCATTAACTGTGAGAGCGTTCTAACTTTCTGAACCTATGTTCTTATTTGAATGTTCTCTGGTTTATTCTGTGATAATTTCCACTATGAGTAATGGATGTTTTAATAGATGACGAGCTATCTTGTTGTGCGTATATTTATTCATTTTTATGTGTTTTGGTTTCAAGAACAGCTATCTGTGATGTATCTTAACATATGAACAGTATTACAGTACTCATGAATTAATAATCTTGCTCCCTAGGGATAACTTAGTTAGCATTGTTTTTCCAATTGTGTGTGATTTAGATGTGAGAGAGTCTAAGATGAGAGGTAAGAACCTACGCATCACATTGTGACCGCTCCTCACATTCTTCATCAATCTGCATCTTAGATAGGCACTTGCATATCATACTTAAAATCAAAATACAAAAATAGACACGGTGGACCAAGCCGCAACCGGTAAACCCTTTGTTTTTGTTATTTGACCTACGGTAGCTGGACCGCAAACCGGATGGATTCCCTACACCAAATAGTCATGGGCTAGTTGGGAACATTGTCTTGGGAGAATCCCTTGCTATT
>LPNX010192829.1:53532-66482 GCA_001517045.1 Pseudotsuga menziesii | reverse complement strand
ATGGATTTACTGTTACATTTTCAAATGAAAAGAATGATTTATTTTTGCATATCAGCATTGAAGGGCTCACTATCTACTAACCCTTCAAAGCGAAATGGGACCTTGCACTTCAAATTTGATCCCTAGTAGGGTTGTATACACAATCCATCATCCATTTTACCAAATTGATGAAGGGCATAATGGTTGGTCGTGCAACAATGGCATCCCAACCCACGCATAAAACCTTGGGATAACAAAGGAGATGTATCACTGTAACCTCAACACGATTATCCTCTCACTTTAGGCCCAACTCTCTAAGGCTAAGGAGGTCTCCCAATACTTTATAAAACCACTTAAGTATAAACAAAATATAAATTAATGAAAGCTTTAATACTTACAACTTGTAGTAGATCAAAAGATGCTACAAGTTATAATTACGGTTACCACGTTCATTCCATGAGAGACTTGAAATGAAATATACTTTAGCAATATGACAAGTAAATAATGCATTCAATAACATAAACAATGCTTCCAACTTGTTGATATTCTGGCAAGTTGGGGGCTTATAAATATTTAATATATTTAAAAAAAAAAAAAAATTCACTGTCGTCGCTTAAGCGACAGCTCTATCTGTCGCAAATGCGACGGTTATTGGTAATACGTGGCGCTTAAAAATTAGATCTAGCTGTCGCAAATGCGACGACTCTTCTTCATATCCGTCGCTTAATCGACAGCTATATTTGTCGTTTTTGTGACGCCTTGTCATGCTATCTGTCGCAAATGCGACGGTTATTGGTAATACGTGGCGCTTAAAAATCAGATCTAGCTGTCGCAAATGCGACGACTCTTCTTCATATCCGTCGCTTAATCGACAGATATATCTGTCGTTTTTGCGACGCCTTGTCATGCTATCCATCGCTTAAGCGACAACTATATCTGTCGTTTATGCGAAGCTTACTCTCTAAAGCAATGGTTTAAGCGACGGTTATACCTGTCGCTTATCCGACGGTTGACATTTAACCGACGGTTAGTTAAGTGTCGGATAACCGATGCCACGTTTCCGACGCTTAAGAAAAAATCAAAGTGTCGTACATACGACAGGAAAGTGTCGAAAATCCGACATGACGGCCGTCGGATTTTGGGTCGAAATGTAGTAGTGATACAAAAGGAATTAGGAGAAAGAAGAGGCAACTGGGTAACAACTCTACAAGAATATGACCTCGAATTTAAACCAACATCCATAGTTAAACGGAAAGGACTGTGTAAACTAATGGCTGAAGGTAAAAACAATGAAGAAAACAATTGGGAAAATGAAGCTGAGTTACATATGATGGATGCATGTCCTCTTTTCACAGCTCCAGATTCCTGGTACCGAGACCTTGTTCATTACCTTCAGGAAGGATTGTTGCCAGAACATTGGAATTCCAGACAACGAAGAGCGTTGCACCTTAAATCAGTTGCATATCAGATCGTTGATGGAATTTTATTCAGGAAGAATTATGATGGAGTCCTTCTCAGATGCTTAGAGAAAGAAGATGCAAAAAAGGTCATAACAGAGTTACATGATGGGCCTGCTGGAGGTCATTTTTTTGAAGATACGACAACCCACAAGATTCTCAGGGCCGGATACTATTGGCCCACACTATTTAAGGATGCGCACACCCATGTCATGCCAGAGGTGTGGAGGGAGACAAGCCAAAGTAGCAGGACCATTGAAGCCTGTTATGATAACAAAACCATTTGAGCAATGGGGGATTGATATCATTGGAGAAATAAAACCAAATTCTTCCTTACAGCACAAATATATTTTGACAGCAACTGACTACTTCACTAGATGGGTCGAGGCCATTACGTTACGTAAAGTGAATGAAGATGTGGTCATGGATTTCTTGCAAGATCATATTATGACCAGGTTTGGGGTTCCAATTTCCATGGTTTTTGATAATGCCACTTATTTTTCTTCTATTAGATTAACTGCATTTGCTCATGAAAAAGGAATTAAGTTTCGTTATTCTGCAAACTACTACCCACAAGGGAATGGTTTGGCAGAATCTACAAACAAGAATCTGATTAGGATACTAAAAAGGACTGTGATAGAAAACTAGAGAAGTTGGTATTTAGCATTGCCGAATGCTCTTTGGGCTGATAGGGTCACACCCAAAAATTCCTTAGGTATGTCACCGTATACCGTTGTTTATGGAAAATAATCTATTCTACCGCCCAACATTATGCTACCCTCTTCCATAATAACTCAAGAGTCTAGAGGTACAGATAATGAAATCCTGCAAGCTAGAATCTATAATCTTTTGAAGGTAGAAGAGTCTAGGTCTGGGGCCAAAGAACGTTTTAAACATCAACAGGAAGTAGTGAAAAGGTGGTTTGATAAACACAAAGCTGGAAAAAAGGAATTTGAAGTGGGAGACCTGGTTCTTAAGTGGGATCACCCGCATGATGAAAAGGGGAAACACATGAAGTTTCAATAGTTATGGGTAGGCCATTTTCAGATTGCAGCAAAGCTTGGCCCCTCAACCTACAAGTTACAATATTTACAGGGGTGGGAAGAGAACTTACCCGTTAACGTTTTAGTTCTCAAACCTTATTTTTCCTAATTTTTGTTTTTATTTTTGTACATAAATAAACTGATTTGGTAGTTTATTCTTCATTTATTTGATTTTCATTTGTTTTTAATTGTATTTTGATGGATTTCAATAAAAGAAGCAAACTTTGGTTGCATGGAGAGCATCAGAATTCTGGATTAACTGAAATCTTTGGTTGTAAGACTGTGTACTATTGATTTATCTGAAATAATTTCTTCTTGTTAACAGTTTTTCCTAAATGGCTATGAACACATTGAAGTCCTACTTAATCCTTGTGAAATAAATCAGGATCAAAAGTTCTGGAATACAATTTCGAGGCTCCATCCATCTCACACTTGAAAATGTCTTAGGGGGTGACAGCAAAAGACCCATGGAACGGAAGCAAGGTAAACAATATATTATATATAAATTATCCCATGCCAAGAATTGAGAGCCAAAAGGCAAATAAGAGTCAAAAATCTCTTGAGAAAGAAATATGTATCAAATCAAAGTACTGAACCATATAAGTACAAAATTTCCAAAGTTCTTCTCCGTCTGTGAGCTGAAAATCAATACATCTCTCACACAAAAGGACACTATGGATAGAGGAACTTGAATAAAAAATTCAGAAAGAAAGGCATGCAGGAGGACTCAAAAGAAAGGACAAAACTCCAAAAGCACAAAAAGTGCAAAATGGCATGGGAATGAGGAACAAATGAATATTTTTGTTTACCATATGTTACAATCCTATGGTGTCAAAGCTGGAAGCTACCCGAAGACAGAGGTAAAAAATGAAATTCATATTCCTGGCCTCAAAAGAGTTATCTAGCATTTTAAATATTGGTTCCCATTATCCCTAAATTGGACTGACATCAATGATTAAAGTACATACATTTTTCATTTGGGAAATCCAGACATTAAGAGGATTTCAGCATGTTAGTTTTTATTGTCAAAATAGTCTGTTGCTCAAAGAAGAAGTTTTCTAGAGATCTGGGTTCACCAGATAGTTGCCAATTGTTGCAGCTGCAACTGTTTTCCAAAATTTTTAAAAGCATTTGGACCCTCCTTTTTGATTTTATCTTGCCTGTTTTTATTTTGTTTCCTGAACTCGGTTGTTCCTCTGATACAAGTTTGAATTTTTTATTTTGTTTCAAGGTAAATAGTTTTCTTTCGTTTCTGACATTAAATGATCTAAAAATCCTTGTCTAGCTAATACTTTTGACTTTGGAACTTCAAGTTTTGATTTGTAAATGTTTTCATTTATCGCTGTCGAAAATATTTTGTACAATGCATAGGGGCTATAGTTCCATATGGAACCGCCATTGCGGAATCTAAACGATAAATGTTCCGACGGATAGCTCTTTTCTTTTTCGATGCCATGATTTTATTGTTTTAAATTTCTTTTTCTTTGTGCCATAGGAAGGGTATTTTTTTTTACTATTGATCAGAGGGCTAGTCTATTGCATCATTGACACGGCAGCGGCATTGAGCTCATCATCGCCGACATTTAGTCATTGAAACTTCCGATCGCTGTAGTTTTCATTTGAAAGCGAAAGCCGTAGTATGATTTTTTCCCGCCATTGCGGCTGAATAGTACATTATCTTTTCGATGTTTAGTAGGTTTATCTGCCGATGCATTTCTAGTTAGTTCCCCATTCTTTCGATCGTCGATGATGTCCTATTGTCGCTGAATCCGTAGTCCTCATGTCTTCTGTTGTTGCGGCTCCTTAGTGCACTAACCATCCGAATTATAGTGTTTTCGCCTGCCGATGAGAGTTTTGTTTTCACCCGATGCTTAGTATTTTTCCCGCCAGTAAGGGTTTTACCACCTTTCTCATGTGCTTTCACTCTATGTTTCAATGGTGGTTACTGTGTCATCTTTCATGCTTTCATCGGAGGATGTCAAATTGGTCCAGATGCGACTGGGATTGAGATAAGGAGTTTATTGTTCATGCTTGTGATTTTAGTTTCGACAGTGAATTTAGTGGAGTTCAGGATACGAAAGTGCAGGATTTTCTTTGCATTATCATTTTTTCTTTTCATGCATTAATATTTTTGACAGTTCACTTTACAAGATGTATGTTTTAATATAGTTTGTGTTACTTTGTCAAACACTAAGTGACCTAAGAACTGATTATTCATGACAGGGTGGTCGCTGCTGTAGAGAAGATATTTCTAGAAGACAAAGCAGAAGAAATGAGGCATCAAGGAAGGAAGAGAAAGAAAATGAAGAAGCAGAGATGAAGAAAGAGAAGAAGAAAGTAAGGGTCTGAGATCTCAAATAGATCGATAGCAGCAAAGGCCCAGGCTTGGCAAAAGTTAACCGGTTACCAAGATGGTCCTTTTTTTATAAAGTGCTCTTAAAATCTTAATCTGAAATGTAATGTATTGTATAAATCATGAGCACTCACTAAAAGACAAAATTGTGGGACTGAACGGTTGGGGGAAGCTGAAAGGTTACTGAGGGGAAGCCCAAGAGTTTGACTGGTAGTATAAGTATAGGAGAGTTAGAGGGAATAGGGGACTTTTTCCCAGATAGATTTGTGAGAACATGTTGTAAGAAGAACTATTTCCTTTTGCAATAGATAATTAAAATTTTCCTGTTGGAGAAAGCTTGGTGGAATGTTCAAATGCTGTGCTATGGATTTGTTGAATGTGAACTCTTTCGTTTTCAGCTATTGTCCATTAACCGTGAGATCATTCTAACTCTTTGAACCTATGTTCTTGTATGAATTCTCTCTAGTTTATTCTCTAAAATTTCCACTATGAGTAATGAAGGTTTTTCATAAACAATGAGCTATCTTGTTGTTCATCTATCTATTAATGTTCATGTGTTTTGAATAAAGTAACAACTATCTATGATTTTTCTTAATGCATGCGCAGAAATACATTACTCATTGATAAATGATAATCTTGCTCCCTAGGGATAGGCTAGACAGTTAGTTTTAGTTTTCTTGCTATGTGTGATTTAGATGCGAGCGAGTTAAGACGAGAGGTAAGAACCTGTGCATCACATTGTGACCGCTCCTCGTATTCTCTATCAATCTGCATTCTTAGATAGGCACTTTCATATCATACTAAAACTAAAAAACTAAAAAATACACACGGTGGACCGGGCCGTAACCGGTAAAACCCTTTATTTTTGTTACTTGACCTACGGTAGCCGGATCGTAAACCGGACGGATTCCCCATACCAAACAGTAATGGGATAGTTGGGAACGTTTACTGGGGAGAATCCCTAACTATTGTTACCTGCGATTTTCCAGGCCTCAACACATACATTATCATAAGAGTATTTAGGTGGATTGTTTTATCCAGAGGTGATACTCAAGAATATTCTTGAGGGAATATTCATATCTCCACACTAGTACATGTGCACATTTTTCCCATAGTAAATCGTCTTGATGTATATGTAACTTTGGAATGTATTTACTTGTATATTTCATGTATTGTACCCCGATGTTTATTCTGGGAAGTATCTATAATGTAATTGATTCATGTCATTCCTCAATGTTCCTATCGGGAGGTTCTATAATGTAAACAATTCATGTCAAGTCATTGTGGGTAACCCTCCTATTGATCAAGGGTTAAAGTCCCCACAGTTCTAGGGCACTAGGGTTATTAGACTCTCCTATAGAAGCCAGCCCTAGTAGGTTATTGTCAAGTCAGGAATTAGTATAAATAGAGAGTGAGCCTCTCTATTTAAAACACACTCACTCACACTCAGTTGTAGTGCATAGCCGAGGAAGAAGAAGACACTGTGGCTAGGAAGAAAGAGGCTACTGCTGTCGGGAGATCATCTTACTGTTTTGGGTTTTTAATTTTGGTGATGATTCTATCTTTGAGGAAGTTGTGGGGTTTTATACATTTATGGTTTCCATGAGGAAAAACATTGTGTTCATTGTCTCTTGTGTTTGATTGTTGTACTTGTTATTCTCTCAGTTAAAGATCCTAACATAATTCTAGCTTGAATAATAAAATTCTAACATGGTATCAGAGCTAACCTGAGAAGAAGAAACTGTGCAGCTGTGGGAACTAGGGATTCCTACTTTATGTATATCTCCATATATTTTCAACAAAAGAAGTTTGTATTAACTCTCTTCCCTAGGGAGCATGTTTCTATCGAAGCATAATCCAATTCTGAGCTTTTTCAGTTTTGGACCCAACACTGCTGCTAGAAATTAGGTCTTTCCACAGAAGTGGAATTTTTTAGTGAGCCCAGGATTGGATTGATCTCCTCCCCAAAATAAAATTTTAGAGATCAAGATCAAAGCATTTGGTTGGATAGAACTCTGGAAAATCCAAACCCGAATCTGCTCCTAAACCAACATTGCAGAAATTCAGCTCCAAATCTAGATCCGACATCTTGACCTGGTAAGATCTAAATATTTTGTATTTCCATTTGAGGTTCTTAGTTAAGATGTCTCATCATACCAATCTTGATGAAAATATTGAGGGAGCTGATAACTTCTGAGCCTAGAAGTATAGGATCTCCCTGGTCCTGGAAGAAAATGAGTTGGACTCCTATATCAATGAGGAGGTTCCAGTTCTAGAGGGAGATGAGGCTAAGGCCTTACATAAGAAGAAGTTGGTTATGGAAAAGAGGATTATTGCTGATTGAATCAAGGATCACCTCATACCATAGGTGTCCTCCCTAAAGACACCTAAAGCTATGTTTGATGCCCTAACCAAATTGTTTGAAGGGAAGAACATAAAGTGGAAGATGACTCTGAGGAACCAACTGAAGAATGTGAAGATCCAGAATGATGAGACCATCCAGTATTACTTTACGAGGGTCTCTCAGATCAAGGAACAACTGGAAGCAGTAGATGAAGAAGTGGAGAATGCAGAGATTGTGATGACCACCTTGAATGGTCTCCCTAGATCATGGGACTCCTTTATTCAAGGGATCTATGCCAGAAAGAAGTTAGTCAAACTTAGTAGACTATGGGAAGAATTCTCTCAAGAAGAAGCTTGGATAGCAGCTTGAGAAGAAAAGATGGGAAGTGAAGATCAAGCTCTCACAGTTCACTCCAAGAAAAGCAAAAGAAGTTCTCATCACTCTAGAGGTAAGCATTTCCATAAAAATAACACTAGAAAATATTTGTCTAGAAGAAGATGTTATACATGTGATGAATTAGGACACTTTGCAAAAGATTGTCCTATAAAAAAAAATAAGAAAAAGGGAAACAAGAGAATGCATCATGCTCATGCTGCAAAGGATGATGAACCTTCCACAAAGAGAATCAGATAAGAAAGTGATGATTCTTCAAGTGATGAAGAATATGTCTTGATTTCTTCTCTCACAGGAAACATCACACATAGAAGCAATGATTGGCTTATAGATAGTGGGGCTTCCAAACATATGATAGGATTCAAAGAGTCCTTTGTAAAACTTTCAGAACATGAATCACCCCACAAGGTGAAACTTGGAGATGACTACCAGTATCCAATAAAAGGTAGTGGGGAATCCTCCTATAAGATAGACTCTGGAATGTCTATGAAGATGCAAGATGTATTGTTTGTACCAGGACTAAAGAAGAACCTACTCTCCATATCTGCATTAGATGCAAAAGGCATGAGAGTTGCATTTATAGATGGCCAAGTTATCATGTGGCCAAAGGGAAAGACTATTAATGATGCAGTAGTGATTGAGGACCAAGAGGGAGGTCTATACAAGTTGAAGGGCCATCCAGAACAAGATTTGGTACATGACACAGTAGAGCCAAATGAACTTTGGCATAGAAGGCTTGCGCATATGCATTACAAAGCACTACCACTTGCAAGCAAAGCTGTTGAAGGTCTTCTAGAAATTCAAGCAAAACATGATGGAGTCTGCAAAGGATGTGCGAAAGGAAATAATACAAAGAAGAAATTTCCAAGTAGTGAGAACAAGGCAAAAGAAATCTTGGAAATCATTCACTCCGATGTATACGGTCTGATGTCATCAAGTTCATTAAGCATGTATGTATACTATATTTCTTTCATTGATGAATTTTCTAGGAAGACATGGATTTACTTCATGAAGAACAAAGATGAAGTATTCAGCAAGTTCAAGAAATTCAAAGCCTTGATCGAGAACCACACAGAAAAGAAGATCAAGACCTTTTGATCAGATAATGGTGGAGAATTCAAATCAAATGAATTCAAAGAGTTATGCAAAGACTCAGGGATTCAGAGGCAATTGTCCACTCCATATAATCCACAACAGAATGGGATTGCAAAAAGGAAGAATAGAACTATCATGGAAGCTATAAGAGCAATGCTTCATGATCAAGATCTTCCTATGCATCTATGGGTAGAAGCTGCCAGAACATCGGTGTATGTATAGAACCGTATTCCACACATAGTACTCAAGAAAAAGACACCTGAAGAAGTCTTTTCTAGCAAGAAACCAGAAGTCAACCATCTTAGAATATTCAACTGTCTAGTGTACATACACATTCAAAAAGAAAAGAGGACAAAGCTAGATTCTTCAGGAAGGAAGGGTATATTTGTGGGCCACTCTGAAAGCTCAAAGGATTACAGAATATACTTCCTAGGATTCAAGAAGATTGACATCAGTAGGGGTGTAACATTTGACAAAGACTTAGCTTACAACAAATCTTGAAAGAGGCCTGCTGAAGATCTTGAAGAAACAAAAGCACCCAGAATTAATGACACAACCATGAATGAAGAATATCAAGAAGAAGATTGAGAATTTGAATAACCTCAAGAACCTATAGATCCACCTCAGGAGAAGAATCCTCATAAGAGGAAACCTGCTTAGGTACAAGAAGCTATCTAAGGTGCAGAAATATATTGGGCTCCATAAGAGAATCACAGAGAAAGAAAGAAGACCAGGTCCCGCTCTGGTTATGTAGCCTTATTGTGTGATTTCATCGATAAAGAACCTTCCAATTATGAAGAAGTGGCAGAACAGAAAGAATGGAAGGATGCTATGATCAAAGAGTATCAATCAATCATGAAGAATGATGTTTGGGATGTTGTCCCAAGAGCAGAAGGGAAGTCTGTTGTAACTTCCAAATGGATCTATAAGATCAAGCATGCTACAGACAGTAGCATAGAAAAATATAAAGCAAGATTTGTTGCTCGTGGTTTCTCCCAGAAAGAAGGAATAGATTATGAAGAAACTTTTGCACCTGTAGCCAGATACACTTCCATCAGGTTAGTACTTGCTTTAGCTGCAGTGATGAAACGGAAGATATACCATATGGATGTTAAGACTACCTTCTCATTAGAGGAAATTTGGGGTCTAAAATGGGCCTTATAAGAAAACGTGCCAACAATAAATTTTGTGAGCTGTAATTGAAGAACCAATAAAATTTTAATAAAATGAGTCAACCATAATGGTTGAATTGACATATTTGCCATAAAAGAAAACTAATTTTTTTGTTTGTATTTTCGACATATCTCCCTTTGTTTTTACTCAAATTTCAAGTGGGAGAGCTCATTGGATGCGGAATTTAATTCCACATCCAATGAGTACCCACATTGCATACTTTTTACGGACCCCGCTACCCCAAAAACAAGAAATGTCTGAAAAAATGTGATGATGATGTCATCATCACATTTTTTCAGGAATTTCTTGATTTTGGGGTAGCGGGGTTCGTAAAAATTATGCAGTGTGGCTACTTATTGGATGCAGAATTAAATTCTGCATCCAACGAGCTCTCTCGCTCGAAATTTGAGTAAAAACACAGGGAGATATGTCGAAGATACGAACAAAAAAGTAGTTTTTTTCATTCTTCCTCCAAAATTAATAACTATTATTTTATTATTTTAACTATTATTTTATCATTTTCCTTAGGAGGCCCATTTTAGACCTCAAATTTCCTCTAATGTGAATGGTGTAGTGGAAAGGGAAGTGTATGTGGAGTAGCCACTCGGTTTTGAGACACATGACAAGGATTCTCATGTGTGTAGATTGAAGAAAGCCCTGTACAATTTGAAACAGGCACCCAGGACATGGTACGACATAATTGACAACTTTCTATCTAGTTTGGGCTTTACCAAGAGTAAAGCAGATTCCAACCTTTACTACAAGGTTGAGGATGGAAACCCAGTGATGCTACTACTATATGTAGATGATCTGTTTGTAACAGGTATGAATGGGTTGATTCCTGATACAAAGAGGAATCTTGCTGTCGAGTTCAAAATGAAGGACTTGGGTATGATGCATTATTTTCTAGGCATTGAGGTGTGGCAGAATGTAGATGGAATTTCCCTTGGACAAGGGAAATATACGGTAGATATCCTGAAGAGATTTAGGATGATGGACTGCAAGGCCATGACCACACCTATGGCATCAAACCTGAAGCTATCGAGTGATGCTTCATCAGAAGCGGTTGATGCCATGATGTATCATCATATGATTGGGTCCTTGATGTACCTGATGAACAAGAGACTAGATATTTGCTTTGCTGTGAACACCTTGAGCCAATTCTTGATAGATCTGAGACATGTTCACTTGATTGGTGCAAAGCATATTTTGAGGTACCTAAGGGGTATAGTTGATTATGGGCTCAAGTATGAGGTGAGTCAGAAGGTTAACCTGGAGGGTTATGTTGATTTAGATTCGGTAGGTAGTGCCATCGATAGGAAGAGCACTTCAAGGTGTTTCTTTAGTATGGGATCAGGTGTGATCTCTTGGTTTAGCAAGAAGCAATCTTGTGTGGCACTGAGTACAACTGAAGTAGAGTATGTCGCAGCTTGTTCAGCTAGTTGTGAGGCAGTATGGCTAAGGAAGCTACTATTTGATTTATTTGATCTCCAGTTGGATGTTACTTGTATATATTATGACAACCAGAGTTGTGTGAAGTTGTCGGAGAACCCGTGTTGGGCACTTGGGCAGACCCGGGTTAATGCTTTATACGTCGCACCAACAAAAGACCCACTGTGTTGGCCCTTTCGGCAACAACCTGCGCGCAGGTTGCAGTCTCACCCGAAACAGCAATGGGGTGCCGCAGAATCAGGTTTCTGCATGCAGAGAGGGGTATTACTGTACCTTAGCCTTTCTAAACAATTATTAATCAACTTATTACTACTTATCATTCATTCACATATAACTTCACAGCATAAGAAACAAACCAAACTTGCATAACCCACTACAGGGAATTCACAGCGAAGCTTAGTATTAGCAGAGATCTTATATTATCAAATATATTCAGTTTAATGCATGAAAATGACAGAAACAGGAACAACACAACAGAACCACAACACCAAATATAACGTGGTTCACCCCCAGTGTAGGGGCTACGTCCACAAACTGCGTTTTATTCCTCTTTCCTCAAAACCACAGTTTATCTGCGCACTCAGCTGTAGAATCCTTCAGCTCTTAACAGCCGCGCACACAGCTGCAGACCTTTCTTACTTTCTTACAAAAACCCTCTGCGCACACAGCTGCAGAGGTCGTCCACGCACACAGCTGGGACTTGTCCTTTCCTTGCCAAAAACCAACCTCACTTCACCTTATCTTTCTTACATCAAAAAGCCTAACCTATCCATTTTCCATAAGCGCTTATTTATACTGCGCAGCTTTACAAAAACCATGGTCTTAAACCATGGGCACCCACAAAACCCTAAACCCTGAATTTAAACCATGGGTTTATTACAAAAAGAGACGGTTTTGACTTACCCTGACACCCCTAAGACTATTTTGACCCAACGCTCCGCTTACAAATTAACCGCGGAGTTACCCCCTATGGAGTATGCGCCCCAACAGGCCCCTAAGACTCACTAGTGGCCCGTCTCGGGACACTCAGCAGCTTCTCTGATGGCCTAATTTCGCTGAGGAGACATATTATACTGCTTAATGAAGCTTTCCATGCTGCTGCCGGCTGCATACTTCTGTCCTTTGCAGTAGGTTTACTGAAGAAAGGCGTCGCGACCACCTGCATCAACATCCGGCTCTCGGATGGCCGATACTTGACCATCCACGACTTTGGGGTCCCCTGGAATTGTGTGTCCCGCCATATGGGGAGCCTACTTGGCATAGTTCCGCGACACCAACAGTCGGCGCAGGGGGATTTCCCAGAGTCATTCTGCGAGGCCTCACGCCCTTGGCTGCTCTATGTTAGAGCAGACTCTTGGCCGTCTGTGCAAATTTAGAGCAAACTCCTGCCTGTCCTTGTACTTCGTCAAGCAGAACTGCGTAAATGGCATAGTGAGACGGTGTTGCAGACCTCTGTCCCTTACGTCCCGTACCAACGTCTGAACATTACTGTTATTCGACATAGTTCAGGCGGGAATGTCACAGATGTGCTTCAGATAGAAATTACAAATCGACATAGCCCCTTATAAAATCCTAGTGCGGGGAGTGGTATCATGGTTTAATCATGATACTAAATCTGACGACGTTCCGGGAATCTGCTCCTCTGGGCACCGGATTTCCCC
>LPNX010192829.1:0-46352 GCA_001517045.1 Pseudotsuga menziesii | reverse complement strand
GGTTCCTTCCATGGTCAGATGTAAGGGCTGAGCCATTCTGTCATGGTGAGAGGATTGGTTCCTTCCATGTCAGATATGAGTGTTGAGCCATTCTAATGTGACTATAGGATTGGTTCCTACATGATTAGATATAAGGGCTATTACCATTCTATGAATGGAGGTACCTGGTCAGTTACCAGGAATACTCAGTCTAGGACTGAGGGCCATTCTGATGTGATTGAGGGATATTTTCCCACTTGATCAGATATAAGGGCTGTTGCCATTCTGTCATGGTGAGAGGATTGGTTCCTTCCATGTCAAATGCGAGTGCTGAGCCAATCTGATATGACTGTAGGGTTGGTTCCTACATGATCAGATATAAGGGCTATTTCCATTCTCTAAATGGAGGCACCTAGTTAGTTACCAGGAACCCTCATTCTTGGATTGAGTGCCTTTCTGATGAATCAAGGTCAAATGTAAGTGATTTGGCTTTCCACAGATGATAGTAGCTGTGTACTATCATGCTGGTGAATATGAGTGTTGTGCCTTTCCACAAATGATAGTAGCTGTGTACTATAATGCTGGTGGATGTGAGTGATATGCATTTCTGATGAGTCAAGGTCAGATGTGAGTGCTGTGCCTTTCTGACGAGCCCAGGTCAGATATGAATGCTATGCCTTTCTGACAAGTCAAGGTCAGATGTGAGTGCTGTGCCTTTTCACAAATGATAGTAGTTGAATACTGTCATGCTGGTGAATGTAAGTGTTGTGCCTTTCTGACATGATGTTGGATGTGTTCCTCTCATGGTCAGATGTGAGTGCTGGCCATTCTGACTTAGGGTTAGATATAAGCATTGAATAAGACCTACAAGGAGGTTAGGCCTACAACCAACATGAAAAAGGGTTGGCTCTGTAGAACTTCCTGTGACGAGAAGAATCATGAGATAGCACCTATGATGATGACCCAGTGATGATCTAGATCAAGTGATGATTTAGATCCAGTGATGATGTCTCCGAGATGATCCAGATTGAGTGATGATCCAGATCTAGCAGTGATGATCTAGATCGAGTGATGATGTCCCCGTGATGATCCAGATCGAGTGATGATCCAGATCCAGTGATGATGATCCATATCGAGTGATGATCTAGATCCAGTGACGATGATCCAGATCGAGTGATGATCTAGATCCAGTGATGATGCAGATCCAAGATGAAGATGACTTGAAGATGCAGATGACGAGATGATTCATAGAAGAAGACTAGTGCCGACAAATTGTGTCGAGAGAATACATTCCTAGTTAAGAGGGAGTATTGATGTATATGTAACTTCGGAATGTATTCACTTGTATATTTCATGTATTGTACCCCGATGTTTATTATGGGAAGTGTCTATAATGTAATTGAGTCATGTCATGCCCCAATGTTCCTATCGGGAGGTTCTATAATGTAAACAAGTCATGTCAAGTCATTATGGGTAACCCTCCTATTTATCAAGGGTTAAAGTCCCCACAATTCTGGGGCACTAGGGTTATTAGACTCTCCTAGAGAAGTTGGCCCTAGTAGGTTATTGTCAAGTCAAAAATTAGTATAAATAGAGAGTGAGCCTCTCTATTTAATACATACTCACTCACACTCAATTGTAGCGCATAATTGAGGAAGAAGAAGACACTAGGGCTAGGAAGAAAGAGGTTGCTGCTATCGAGAGATCATCTTACTATTTTGGGGTTTTACTTTTGGTGTTGATTCTATCTCTGAGGAAGTTACGGGGTTTTCTCCATTTATGGTTTCCCCGAGGACAAACATTGTGTTCATTGTCTCTTGTGTTTGATTGTTGTACTTGTTATTCTCTTAGTTAAAGATCCTAACATAATGCTAGCTTGAATAATAAAATTCTAACAAATCGTCGCTATTGAAACAATTTTGTGTTCCTATATACTAACATCAGCCCATATTTTTGTGGAAAATTTTTCATCGCTATAGCCACACATAGAACCATTCATCGCTATGGAGTCAGGAAAGAGATGACACATGGCATGTGTGGACGATGCTTACAAATAATTTTTTGTCACTATAGGGATGGATATTTATTGCTACAACGATAAGGATACACCACTATGGAGACATACCATTGTTCCTAGAACAACAAGCCTTCATGCACATGGCAATGAACTTGCTATACAAGCGACAGATTAAGTGTTGCTATAGCGACGAATTAAGTGTTGATATAGCGATAGTTAACTATTGCCATAGTGAAGAACCACAATGCACATAGTGATGAGATTTCCATACAAGAGATGGTGTTTTTTCGCTCTAGTGACGGGATATCGTTGCCAAGATAATGAACTACTAAGTCATTTTCATCACTATAGTGACTCTTTCTGTGTATTTTAATAATAAAAAAAGACACCACCATAACCAACATCTAATCTAAGAAGACTTTCAATAGGTGATGAACTCCAAAGGGTTTGATATTTTTTTAAGCATGGCTTTGCTCAAAGGGATCCATACATGATCACCAACTTTAAATGTGGAAGGTTACCAATGTTCATCATGGAATCCATTGTGCTTAGCTTGGGTTGTTGCAAGGTGATATGGACCCTACAATGTATATCTTCTGTTCATTGCACAAAGGTGGAATCTTGATCTTGTTTGGAAGCATAATGAGAAGACAAGTCTAATGGTATAATGATTGTATTTTCATAAGGAGTGAGATGTTGCAAGCCATAGAAAACTACAAATGGACTATAGTTAGTAGAGGAATGTATGACTCTCTTATAGCTATGTTGGATGATATGGTGATAAGTTTTGGAAATTTTTGTTGCAACTAAACTCGGTGTGGAGAGCATGACTTAAGGTACAATTTGTGACTTTAGTTTCACTGTCAGTTTAAGGTTGAAAAGTTATGAATAAAGAAGCATATAGCCAAGTAATTTCCATATATTTTTCAAAAAATGGTCAAGAAATCAAGAGTATCAATCATGAATAATGGAGGGAGGGAAACTGAAATATGTCTAGGCATTTTGGAAAAATAAGGAAACAAATTGGTAAGCATCAATGGTTTTTTTGTGACAGGGATAAAGATTCTCATATTGGAAAAGTGGAAAACAATGGAAAAAATTAAGTAAATTGTGGGAGGAATATCGCTAATAAAATTCATGGAAATGGACACCCAAATGTGAGAAGGAATATGGAGAGGTCAATAAATGTCAACTTTATGATTAACATGTTTAGCATGGCTAAAAGACACATGATGGATGAATTCTTATACAAATTTGTGCAAGGATGGCCAACAAAAGTGGTGTTGTAAGTGATGGAGGGTTTTATGAGTGTGAAAATTTCCACCATTGGATAAGGAATGGGATTCCTTGACTAGGATCAAGCAATTTGGGGGATGGGGAACACACATTTGATTTAATTTGTAGAGGTAGTCTTCTTGTATTTGGTAGTCTAGGAGGAGGGTTTGGTTATTATTGATAAGGATCTACAAGGCATGAAGTACTAAGGTGAAGGAAGGATAAGAATTGTATAATTTCTTCCAATTTTTGAAAGAAGACACCACCATAAGCGATGTCTAATCTAGGAAGGATTTCAATAGGTGATGGCCTACAAAAGGAATACGAAGGCTTCTAAAAAATGTGATTCCACGGGATGGAAACATAGTTTTATGGACAAAATTATTCCACCCCCTCAAATTCACACCAAATTATAAATTAACACCCCACACAATGATAGGAATTGGAAGAACATACTGTAATTGGAAGAACATACTATAAGTGTAACTCTCAAGTAATGCACCTTACCTATGGATGTATTCTTGAGCGATGTGACGTCATGTATAAGAACCTCTCTCATACAAGTGTGTCATACCTCCTCAAACTCCAAGCACTCAAAAAATAAAAGGATAATGGAAAATTGATTCAAAGCAATAAGGGACAAGTTCTCCGTCAAACTAGGATATTCTCTCATCATCTTGAACTTCCCATTTTCTAGGTCTTCAATAATATATTGGCCACCTATGAATCTAAAGGTATATTAACATAGACTATTCTCCATTATTAAACTCTAAAATTTAAGAATCTTCAAAGTATACATCCCTTGTATAAGAAAGACTTCACCTACAACCTACCAAACCTGGGTCTTTCCCATGCATCCCAAAATATATTGAAATTGGAGCAAAAGTATCGTCAATATCAAACCCCGCTTTTTGAGAGAGTCCTTTGCCAACAAATCTGTCCTTCTACTTTACAAACTATAAGGATATAGAATCATGCCTTGTATGTATCACTACATTACAATAAAATTATTTAATTTATGATCATAAGAGAAACTGAAGAAGATTTTTTTGAAAAAAATGATAGGGAAAAGATTGAAGATGATATTTATGTGGAGACTAATGTACTTGTTATAGACATACATAATAAATAATAGAATCATGAATCAATGAGAGTTTCAAAGAAAACAATTAACATGGTAGAGAGGAAAATATGCATCTAGGATAAAAGAAAATTTGCGAGCACATTGATGCTTGTAGTAAAGGGCCTTTGAAATTGGAGAAAAAGTCTCATCAATATCAACCCCCTCTTTTTGAGAGAATACTTTTGCAACAAAACGGGCCTTAGAATTTACAAACTATAAAGATCTAGAATTAACCCTTGTATGTATCACTACAGTACAATAAAATTATGTAATTTTTGTGGAAAAGAAAATCCATACCTCAATATCCTTCATGTGTAGAATGTCCNAAACACACACACACACACACACACACACACACACACACACACACACACACACACACACACACACACACACACACACACACACACACACACATCAACCAATTATAAACTCAACATTAGATATTAGGGAATACAACCCTTATCCTAAGAAAAAATGCTTCTATTAAACGGACTTCAACCTCTTGGCATTAGGTTACTTGCATGAGAATCAACTACACCAACATACCTATGAAAGGAGAGAACTCAGAACTGGAAAAGACCCTAAAATAGATCATCCAACCCTCACAAAATAAAAACAGTAGCAACACAACAGTACGAACAAATCACAATAAAAAATGATAGCAAATTACTCCAAAAAAGTTATATAAGGCAACTATGGTGGATGGCACCTAAGGAGGGATCTTAAGGTCAATGCATGGTTTGAAAACAATCCTAAGGCATCACACTAGTCATCAAAAAGTTGGACGTCAACATTTAAAGGTTGTATAGCTCAACGTTACCATGCAAGGTTCAATCACAAGTCACCACAAGGCTAAACATCACATACAAGTAAACATGCAAGTCAATGTAACATAAAAATGAAACATGACATCATACTAGGCTCATGCAGATCAAGTGAATGATAAGGTAGTTTATGTGAACTTCTCAATTATATGTGGTCATACGTCTCATGTGTCTAATGCAAAGAGTAGAAGCTCATAATCATCGGCACTAGATAAGGAAGCTCATGTGGTCATCTCATATTCCCCAGGTTAACACAACAATGGGTGGACAACCCCTTGAGGATAACCATAGTCCTTAGAAGATGTCACACATATTAAAAAATAAGCCATGCAAAAAAGTGAACATACATTTCGCATATAAATTTTGAAAAGCACAAATATAGGTATAGATTGTTTTAATCAACACAATACTATCAAATAGAGAGCTGCAATAATCATTAAAGTACTGAAAAGAAAAAAAACATTAGCACTATATATCAAATCTAAATTGTTAATGAAAGATAACAATGCTGAAATAAAAATAACATGAATATATTAGATCTAAACCAATTATAAACGATATGGTCATCTCATCTTCCTCAAGTTAACTTAGGAAGGGTTGTCCAACCCCTTGAGGATAACCATAGTCCTCAGAAGATGGCACACATATTCAGAAATATGAGCTAAGCAATACATTCACATTATAAACCTCAATTCAAAACTATGACCATGCACTGACTAAATTAGGAAACTTGTATAGCAACTTGAGAAGAAAAGATGTGAATTATAAACTCAAGGAGGGACGACCTCGTTTATTCTCAGAAAAAATGCTTGTATTAAATGACAACAAAATACTCCAAAAAGGTTATATAAGGTAGCGCTATGGTGGATGACACCTAAGGAGGGACCTTAAGGTCAATGCATGGGCGGACAACAATCCTTAGGCATCACGCTAGTCATCAACACGCTGGACATCAACATTTAAGGGTTGTATAGCTCAACGTTACCATGCAAGGGTTAATCATGAGTCACCACAAGGCTAAACATCACATACAAGTAAACATGCAATTCAACATAACATAACAAGGCAACATGACGTCGTACTAGGATCGTGCACATTAAGTCAACGTGAGGGTAGGTTATACAACCTTCTTAACTGTATGTGGTCATACGTCTCATGAAAAAAGTGGAAGCTCATAACCATCATCACTGGATAAGGAAGCTCATGTGGTCATCTCATCTTCCTTAGGTTAACACACTAAGGGGTGGGCAACCCCTTGAGGATGACCATAGTCCTCAGAATATTTCACACATATTCAGAAATAATCTATGCAACAAAGTGAACAAACATTTTGCATATAAATTTTAAAAAGCACAAATATAGTTATATTAATTTTTTTAGTCAACAAAATACTATCAAACAAAGAGCTGCAATAATCATTAAAGTACTAAAAAGAAAAAAAATGTAATAACATTAACAATATATCAGATCTACAGTTGTTAATGAAAGACAACAATGCTAAAATAACAATAACATGAATATATTAGATCTAAACCAATTATAAACAATGTGGTCATATCATCTTCCTTAGGTTAACTCAGGAAGGGGTGGCCAACCCCTTGAGGAAAACCATAGTCCTCGAAAGATGTCACACATATTTAGAAATATGAACTAAGTAATAACATTCATATTATAAACCTCAATTTTAAAATATGAACATGCACCGACTAAATCAATAAAATTGTAACAAAACTCTAAATATTTCATGTGTTTACTCAGTCAAATACATATCTTAAATGTATACAACTACTTTGTTTTGTTTTTTTGTTTTGTTTGTTTGTTTTCTTTTCCATAAATTCCAAGATGGGGACATCATATTCGTTGTGATGACCTGTTGTATTTGTTGTACCTTCTCTTTCTATTGATTGTGTGGGCATTCTCTCTTGTACCATACTTCTGGTACGTCGATTAGCAAGGTGTAGAGGTCGACACTAGAGAGGGGCATCATCTACAAAAACCAAGTCATTTATATAGATATCAATGTGTAGTTACTATTAAGATACGTATTTCATTATTTCCAATATCATTACAATGTTATTTACCTATTGGATAACTAGCTAAGACAACTGGAGTGTTAATTGGTTATGCCATTTGTTCCTCTTCCAGTTGAGCATGAGGAGGTACATGCTATGCCATTCACATAAGAAAATTTATTAGTACATTCCATCAATTATATATTTAAAATCATATTAAATACTTCTATTTTATAGCATACATACCTAAATGGCTAGGTTGCTCGCCGCCACCATGAGGAAGATCCCCACCTTCATGTGGTACTTGGTCGGTACTACTACCCTTGCTGATTTTGTTTCTCTCACCCTGAAAAAAAAAAAAGAAGGAATTTATAATTTTATTTAATCATTAATGAATAGATTACACAAGGGCATTATAATGATGGTCGTATTGGTTTTTTTAACCCTTGTGTGTGTCAATGGGGAAATTGGGTTTTTCCCCAAGATTTTTCGACAATCCAGCAAATGTTGAAAACCATACTTGAAGCCGAGCCTCAAGTCTTCTTCAGTGGATTCCTCTTGAAAAGAATTTCCTAGCAATGCATAAAACCATGAAAATCGCTCATGATAAATCAATTATTTGTTTGCTACATTTACAAAAACAAATTTGCTACAAATAATGATCACATGATTCTTACAATTCATGCTATTAGTTTCTGATATCCACCCTGGACATGTTTTTATACTCTTTCCTTTGTCTCTTTAGAGGTGTTGGGGATCATATGAAAGGTTTCAAATATGTTAGATATCACAACTTAAATATATTTAAAAGTAAAAAAAAATTGAACACTTTTCATTGAAAATATGATATGTGTCATACATTCTTGAACCGAGTGGCCAAGTATTTATCCTTTGAATCATCCATGATCATGTTCCACTCCTTCTCTGGAACCATCAGAGGACACTCATACTTAGGGTTAATTTGCAAATTGTCCCTGTAATCAACTATGGCATATTTCAAATTTAAGCCAGCTGCTGCGATGACACCTTTTTTTGTTGAAGGTATCACCAAACAAGATGACCATGTGGTTCATTAGATTGTCTTTAAATTTGTCATTTTGGGAATTTCACTGTGTACGAATGGTGGGCCCAAAAATCTTCAACTCCTTCTCATGCATGTTATTATAAAAAATATTATTTTCTACAAAAACAATATGATAATTAATTAAAAATAATTTGAGGTATGTGGATTTGAATTACATGAAAACAACACTAAGTTAATTAAATAATACCTAAAATATTTGGTATCTTAATTGGAACACATTCACGGTCCACTAAGAAGGTAACGGAAATGATCCCTTGCTAACCACACATACTGCTCCATGATAGCAATTTTCACATTCGATGCTACTGTCATCTCCCACATCATGTGAAGTAGTAGTGGGTGAAGGGCCTCGTTGATCTCCAACATCTAGTTAGGTCATAGAATCTAAATTGAATTTCTAGCCAGAAGAGTCAAATAGCCTCGTTGGTACGGTAGATTGATGATGTGTTGAACCATCACTACTACCAATACCGACCTCTACAACTTGTACTCGATGCACAAGTGTTATCTCCAAAAACTCGTACAAAAAAAAACTTTAATTTATTAGATCATATAAAAAATAGAGAACCAAAATAACATAAATGGATATATTTCATAATTCGTAATATCTTTCAAAGATGACACTTACCCCGTACTATTCTATTGTTTGCCTCAAGTCATGAATTGTTGCTTTGATTTCATCAGTCATGGGTCTGATTACAATTAGTCTAACAAGTTTTTGATTGGACTATTTCAAATCCTTCTTCACAGTTTCCATTGGGTCAGTTGAATAAAATATATTTCCTCAACGACCACCTCATATTCTTGATGTGGTGTGCTCTACAAACATCATCTTTAAAAGTAAATTTATTTTTATCATTACAAAAATTCATGTAAAAAAATAACATGCATATAATAAGAAAAATAATTACTTTAATCATGTTTAGGTATTATTACGCTATCATTTACCTGATGTGACACCATTGGTGACTTCCCACGGCTATCCTGCCATAATACAAGAAGCAAGACATATTCATATTGAAAAGTAAAAATTTAAGCATGTCTAATAAACGTCATTAATGAAGAAAAAATTTATTGTTAATATGACAGTCACATTTACCTGACTAGAAGATGCAGATGTGTTCTGAGTATTCTGAGTAACCCCTGCCATAATACAATAAGCATTATATAATATTGAAATATTGAGCTCATAAGTATAAAAAAGGTCAAATGTTAACAAATGTGATATAATCATGAATTGTGGTTACTATTACATTGATGTTATTAGGTACTATTGTGCTAACATTTACCTGATGTGACACCATTGGTGACTTCCCACGGTCATCCTGCCACAAAACAAGAACCAAGACATATTCATATTGCAAAGTAAAAATTTAACCATGTATAATAAATGTGATTAATGAAGAAAAAATTTAGCGTTTATATGACAGTCACGTTTATGTGACCAGAAGTTGCAGGTGTGTTCTGAGTACCCTCCCTACAACAATATAATAGGGATGATATCATCTTGAAATATTGAGCTCATAAGAACAAAAAAGATCAAATGTTTATAGTTGTAACATAATCATGAATTGTGGTTACTATTACATTGATGTTTACCACATCAGATACTTGCTTGTGGCATCTGGCCACGATCACCTTGCCACAATACAAGAATCAAGAAATAATTATAATGAAAAGTACATATAATTAAAATTGTTGCAAGAGAAAAATAATAATTCATCGATTAAAGGTTGAGTTAAATGTTGTATAAGACAATTGCCCCCATTATAGAAAGTCCCACATCTATTCGATTCAAATTGTAATCGATCAACAACTATTCACATGCAACTAATGATTTTGTTGCACATACAAAGAAATGATTTCCTTCACTCCCCTCAAATATTCAATTAGGTTTCGTATTTTTTGTCCCTGGTCGTGTACTATTTATAAACCCTATGATATTTTCAGAATATTTTGGCCTTCCATCAATATACATAGTATCTCCTTTTTTAGATTGTTGTCTAGTAGTTGTATATAATTTGTTGCAACTCTGTATCTCTGCATACTTCACGTATATCAGACCAACAACAACCAGTCATTGTATTTGTATCCGGGTCTGACATACTCCATCAATTAAATTTCAATTCCATATTTGACCGTTATTCCATCCATGGAAAATAACCCTAATCCATCTAAAGACAATGGAGCAATGCGATAAATCCTCCTGATGGAGCATTCTCTCATGCACCATACTTCTGGTACATTGATTAGCGGGGCGTGGAGGTCGACGTTGGAGAGGGTCATCATATACAAAAACCAAGTCAGATATATAGATATCAATGTGCAGTTATTATTGAGATACATATTTCATTATTTCCAATATCATTACAATGATATTTACCTGTTGGATGACTAGGTAAGACAACTGGAGTGTTCATTGGTTATGCCATTTGTTCCTCTTCCATTTGAGTATGAGAAAGTACATGCTATTCCATTCACATACAAAAAATTATTAGTACACATCATCAATTATATATTTAAAATCATATTAAACACTTTGTAGCTAGGAAAAATGCACCTCCTGCGGACAGGAGCTGTTCCTCTAGTTTGAATGGTTCAGATCTAGAACAAATAGTACACAACAGAAATTGAAGACTTTCCCTAGAATGGGTGGAGATCTGGAATAAGTGTCTTTGATGGAAAAGTGTAGTTGTTTCCTGTAATGATAGCTCTTCACTGATGTACCTGCATGATCACATGAAACTAACACACAAGATAAAAAAGCACCAAAAAATGTTCCACTATTCTATATTAGTGACTAAGGACTATAATAATAAAATATATGAAATTAACACAATATACTTTATGGGAAATGAACCAATTTTGCATTAATGAATGAATAAGAAGTTACAACCTATGCCTTAGTGTCAATAATATCCTTCACAATACCAATATCTTGTCCCTAATAGCTCCAACTTGATCCTCCTATGATCACCCTACTGATTTAGGCCAGAATGTGAATGCAACATCATAACTTTTCTCTCTTCTCAACCATGGATATGAGCCTAATTTTATAGGCCTTGGGAGGATAGGGATGGTTGAGTAAATGGTGGGTGAGGTGGATAGGAGATCCCAAAAGGATGGATCTCAAGCCCAGGTGGTCCTCAAATATAGGGATAAGGGAACCACGAAGCCTTCCTTCGAGAAGCTTCGTGGAAACATCTCTTTTTCACTTTTTACCAAGGGCATTGCTTCTCCCCACTATGATAGAGTGATGACAAGGAAAAACTACGCCTTGTACAAGAGGTAAAGGTGGTGCCACCACCTACTGTAAAATGATTAAAGGCGTCTTGAAGAGGGTAACATTCATTGAATAAAAGGTAGGAGTGGTGCTAGATTTTGATATGCAGGATTGATATTTGGACCATGATTTTCACTTCAATATTTGGGATTCAGGGAAAATATTGTGTTTTAGGTCTCATCACATGCTAATAACGAGATTTAGGTATAGCCAAATGCCCCCCAAATCATGAGGATAGAGAGATATGATAGGTGAGAGCTTTGAAAGAGCAAGTTATCACTTCGAGGAAAGAATCAGCTTGATCAGAGATCAACAACTAGGTATCTTCAATACATTAATACTTTTGACTCATGAACAAATGTGTCCTCATCATGGCTGTAGACTAATACAAGGAAGATCCACGAGAGATATTAACAACCATGGATACCAGAATATAGAGTAGATCCATGTGATAGAGGACTCAAACTTGGGACATAGCTACCCAAAATACACTGTAGATCTATGTCAAATGAACACAAATTCAAGCACAGCCATGACCATACAAATGTGGATCCATGCTGGTAATTCATACAATATATTCCATCGCAACCTGGGGAGAAAACTATGAGTGCTTTAATAGATACCCAGGGTCTTCATCTCGTCTTCCACAAAGTACAATTCTATTCATGTGATTACAATGATTTGAAGTCGAACATGGTAGAAACCACTTGATTACCGACCAATGAGGTGAAATGTTAACAAGTGTGAGGGAGATCACCATTGATGTCAATGATTCCTAAGGTACCCTAGTACAATCTACTGAGTGTGAATAGAATATTTGATGTCAAACACTCAGCCGAGTCTATCGATCAAAGGTTAATGATGTGAACCTATGTGGAGAGCGAGAGAATCTGTCATTGAGGCATACAAATATCAAGGTACTAAACTTGTTTCTAAGACTAATTCCTAGATAATGAGCTGATTTCAATAGGAATATTCTCGTCGAAGGAGGGCCATGATGAATCCCACATCGATGACATGAAACTCAAAACAAAGTTATGGAATGTTGTAGATAATGTAACCATAGGACTGACTCAAAAGGTGCTGACACAAAGGCTGTTTTGAATGCATAGGTAAACTTCCAAAATTCCCTTTGAACATTAGGCAGCACAACAAATACTTGGAAGCATTGCCTCGACGAGGAGGAACACAATACGACATTGGAAAATGCATTCTTTGAAAGACTCAAAGGAGTGAAATGACTCAGAGACAAGCTCATTTACCCAATTGGATGAATGAAATGCAGAAAAGTTCCATGTCCAAAGGTGACAACAAACTACCATTTTACTTTCAAAATGAATTGATTCCCTTCCCTTAATTTCCCCATGATGATTGATGAGTGCCTCTTTTCATTTTTATGTGTCCAAAGAGGGTAACAAACACTCTTTGTAGCTTTTCTGAAGACAAGTCCATTCCCATACATTTTACGATCCTGAGAAAGGAGGGGTTCGTTCCCAAAAGAGTGTCTCTCAATGTTTTGTTTAACGAGTCCAATGAAATTTAACTCGGTATCGTTCACATTTAGAGAGTCTGAACTAGGACAAAAGAAGACTCCGAAAAGTATCTTTTTTCGTAAATAGTATATCTGAACCAAAAAGAGATAAACTATTGTCTGAAATATGACTCTTCAAATACTTTTACGAGCATGAAGAAGACAAGTAATCGCCAATATTTTCATATTTAGGGAGTTCTAAAAGAGTTTAAAAGAGACTCCAATAGGTTTCTTTTACGTGATGGATAGGTTTTATGAGCTTGAAAAGAATCAGAAAAAGACTCGGAACTTTGATGCTTGGTTTTGGGAGCATGACCAAAGTGTTGAAACAAATGCTCATGGGCCTTTTTCGTTTTTAGAAGTACGAAAAAGTCAAAAACAAACTTCTGCATAGACAAAATGTTTATTTTTCATCCCCGCAAAACACTAAAAGGCTATTAGTGTTCCCAAAAATATATTTTAAATGACTTTTATAAACTATGAAAAAGGGTATTTTTTGATAAAAATATTTTAAACATTAAAATAATACAAAAAACCCTAAAAATATATTATAAAAGCTGATTAAATAGTAAAAAACAAGTCATTTTACCATTTACCGTACCTTGGATAGTGTTTTGGGAGATTTGTAGTGCAAATTTCAATAGGAGACTGCAAAGTCATCCACCGTCCGTTTTTCGCATCCTTAGGTTTAGGTAAAATCTTGAACCCTTCCCTTCCTTTTCATGGTTTCCAATTTTTTATTTTGATGAGTTTTTGAGTTTAATGGGCGATCCTAAAAGACCAACAATAGGCACCGCACTTGGCCTTTACGGGAAAGGCGGTGCCTGATGAAAACCATGATTTTTCTGTTAAACTCAGGCGGTGGCACCGCTCTGTCTTAACTGGGTAGAGGGGGTGCCGGTCGTGAGCACCAAAAAATACTTCCCTAGCCATATAAAGTGATTTTGATAATTTTTAATGATAAAATACGTTTCTAATTAGCTCATTGATGGTTTTTGGCAGGTTCATTTGGTCAAAAATGGTAGTTTAGAAGGAAATACATCATGATGATGATGATGCTTGTGCTGCAAGAAATGCGGGTTGTGTGGCTTCCCTACAAGGCTGTGGCCTCTTGAATTTCTTCTACACCACTAGTATGGTTTCACATGCCCACTTACTGGAATATATTCTATGAATATGGAATCCAGAGCAACAGCATTTTGAGGTGGGACCTCATATTCTGACTATAGAGGTGGAAGACATCTACTTCTTGATAGGCTTGTCCAAACGAGGGGATCCTATTTCTCTGGCTGGTTTCCGAGGTGGGGATGTCACTACACAAGAGTTGATTGATCGCCATTGCTTTCCTGGTACCAAAATGTTAGGTAAGAAGATTCCTATCAAGGATGTGATGGATCTTCTATTACAGACAGTTTTATTTACTATGCAGAGAGTGGTAGGGAGCCAAGGGCCCCACCAGGAATCCCAGGAATATATGTTGTATGCCATGGAATCCATGGCACCTACTGTCTATAAGTGGGATGAGGCACTATTACTTGTATTCAAGGATCAACTGACGAACTGTTGACAAGGAGAGTTGAAATAGTTCGGCTACGGGACCATCTTAGCCTGCTTTTTCTTCAAGAGGGTACCCCTTATGAGGTCCTAGGTGGTGTTCACAGAGATGAGAGCTAAGGATCCCTGCATATCACGGTGGGTAGATATCATGGCCAGCATAGGAGGTGGCAGAGCTAAGGTGAAGTTCGAGGCTGCATTTTTTTGATGGCTGAGTGATCAGATCCTCATGATTGAGGATTATGCATATGCAGGGACTGAATTCACAAGAGATCCTGACCTACCACTACTACCTGGCGCACAATGGGGTGACATCGGTAAGAAGCAAAACCTAAGATGTTGATCATGTTTTTATGTTTTTTTCATGTTTTATGATTTTTATGTACGATAACAAGACCTAAATTTTTTACATGTAGATGTTGGTGATGCATGACCTGGGGGATCCTCCAAGATGGATAGGAGAGTGAGAGCTCTCTTTGTTCATAGAGGTGATGATGATCTCACAGAGCTAGAGGAGAACCTAAATCGACTGACTCTGGATATCCCGGATGCTACTATCGATGACCTCCCTAGGAGGTTCCAAAGACATACCATGGGGGTATTAGGCCGCTTTAGTCTCTTGCTACACAGAGTAGAAAGGGCCATTATGTGCTACCATGAGCACCATTAGAGTGGTATGCACGATGTATCCTTGAAATTTTAGCTAGCTTCAGGAATTTTGTATCATTTTGTATTCTTGAAAGCCATAGTGCTTTAGATGAGGTCTCATGACCATATTTTTTGTAAAAACACTTTTTATACATCCATACATCCATACATATGTACATACGTACATACATACATACATACATACATATATATATATATATATATATATATATATATATATAGACTTGATTCCAGTGTTTACATGTGGTTTCAAATGGATGATTTTATTTACATGAGCTTTACATGTTTCTACTGTTTATTTTACATTACGATTGACCATGTTTATTTTTATGAGTTATGAATAGGAAATATGCCAGTCTAGGATGAAATTTTCCAACAAATCATCAATCACATTATCATACCTAGGGATATGCCTATAAGTAATGAAATCAAATGACCTTTCTGATAGACGCACCCTCCGAAAGAGACAGAGAAGTGTAAGGTTCCTGATAGTGTAAATGTGGTTTAGGTGACAAACCACTAATTGAGAGTCCATAAACACCACCAAATCATGAATTCCCTGAGATGCAGCCTCGGTAAGTAAACCTATCACTACCTGATACTTGGTGATGTTGTTGGTAGGTAGACCAATACAGACTACACCTGAACTAACTAAATCCTGAGCTAGGGAATACAACACCCAAGCTGCTGAAGCAAGGTTCAAGGTATGACGGCATGCACCATTAGCGAAACCGTAGAAAGCCATTCAATTTTCATAACCAAAACATGGTATAAACAGTATGGACATCAACTCAAAATCATATTGAAAATAACAAAACACACTGAAATCCAAATATACATATATACAAGGTACCATACATAAATGTATTAGGCATAATACCTCTTCAGGTACAACCCATTGCACAGTTTCCTGAAAGGTATCCCATCATAATCTACGAGCTCATAAGCCCATTTTTCTAAGACCTTACTAAAAATAAAGGGACCGTACCACATGGATTCAAACTTTCCCTTCCTTAGTTTATCGTGTCTCTGATCGTAAGTCATGACTAGGTCACCTTCATTGAAGACACGAGGTTGAACAGACTTGTCATATTGTGCTTTGATGCATTTCTTATGTGCCTTGTTAGCTAAGGTGACATCTCTTCTACTTTCATTGAAGTTAGTTAAGCACATAAATCTTTCTTCCTCGGCGGAAGTGCATGGGAGAAGTTCGACTGTGATTTTGAGTGATGAAATTTGACACTCGATAGGAAGGACGACTTCCAGCCCATAGACCAGTTGAAAAGGAGTAAAACCAGTTGTCGTTTTGACTCTGTAAGCCCAAAGTGCGGAAACGAGAGTTAAGTGCCAGTTGGATTTGTGATCTCCAACTATTATCGGATAAATCTACTCAATCAGAATTAAGCCAGATCTCACTAGTCCAAGTGGATCTAGAAAAAATCAAATATAGAATACAATCCAATTTCCCAGATCAATCAGAAATGCAAACACACAGATAGATCACTTACCTAGTATTCACAGATCCTCTTCTCTCTGTTGATCCAAGTTCCAGAATCTTCAGATCTACAGTTGCAAAACCCTGTGAAGCATGTGGAAACAAGAAAACAACATATTCGTATCCAAACATATAATTGATCTAAGTTAACAGTTAAGGAAGAAAGATATAAACATCATCATCAACAACAATGATTATGGAAATATATTTGTATTAATGTAATCAGGGAGATACATAGAATTACATAGGAGAGAACATCACAACCTAGCCTTAATGCTGCAATCTTCCACCCAAAAATCCAAGCCAAAGCCTCCAAAGCAAGATAGTAATCCACCTAGGAAATTCCACCAGCATAAAAGTACCATAGACCTTCCTCCCTTCCAAATGGACAAAGGGTTTAATTTATAAGGCTAAAGGGATAGAATAGGTTGAGGATTAGGAGGAGGAGTCTAAGGGATCTTCCCTACAAGTTAGGAACTGAAATTCCTCCTCACCTAAACAATAGGGATAAACCAACACCTCATCCACATTCGAGAAGGGTCTCGAATATTCATTTTTTCCCTCAAAACGCCATTGGTGCACTTATAAGGAAGGGAAAAAGCATTTTCAGTGCTCCTAGCAGTGGGAGACAGAGGGCCAGCATCGATGCACCTAGCATGAAGGGAAAAAGTGCCTTCGACTCTCCTAGCATGAAGGAAAAGAGTGGCAACCTTCCTAAAGAGGGAAAAAAGAAGGAGAATCTCAATCTCAGTCAAATTTAGTAGAGAGAAACTTGGGGATTAGGCAAAGGGTTAACACATGGATCAAGAGTGCAAGATTTCAATGTAATAGAATTCCCCACAAGCATGAAGTTAGACGAATGCTATAGGTGAATTCTTTGTAAAAATAAATCTAAGGCAAGGATGTCGGTTGGAAGTTGTTGCAATACCACTGACTCAAATATCATATAACTCATAACATGGCTGCCGACCAATACAATGCAGATCCATGGTAGTAGAGATCAGATGAACATAATCATGGCTATTAGACAGAAGCATAGATCCATGATGAGATGATAACACAACCACGACCAATACCGAGTGGATCCGTGTAATATGACTCAAAACAAACTCCATCACGACCTGGGAAAAAATATCTGACAACCCAGGGTCTTCAAACTGAACCCGCAACGATACGAATCTAACCATGTGATTACAATGTTTTAACGTCGAACATCATAGAAACCACTTGATTACCAGTCAATGATGTAAACTATTAACAAGTGCGAGGGAAATCACCATTTATGTCAATGATTCCTAAGGTATCTCAATACATCCTATCGAATGTGAATAAAGGACTTGGAGTCAAACACTCGATGAGATCTTTCAATCAAGAGTCAATGATGTAAACTCATGTTGAAAGCAAGGTAACCTGCCATTAAGGCATGCAGGCCCAAGGTACTTGACTTGGTTTCTAATTCTAATCCCTAGATAAGAAGTTGAATTCTATAGGAATAGACCCGTCAAAGGAGGACCATGATGAATCCCCCATCATCGACACAAAACACAATCAAATATGTTTTGAAGTAAACTGGACAGCAGAGTGATGTATGAAACTGAATCAGGGATGACCAACATGATAGAAGGTAAACTGAGTACAAACAGAGGATAAATGACCAAATTTCTCTTGAACATGGGCATGGCATGACTTGGCAGTGTTGACATGATAATGATACCAATCCCCCAATGAAACTGACGATGAGAGTATTCTTGGACAACTCAAAGGAGTAAAAAGACTCTAGGAATTAGCAAGACTCGATGAAAAAGAGATTATCCAAGTGCTGAAATGCATATGCAAGTGAGTTCCATGTTCAAGAGAGACTATGTACTGCCATAACAAAATACAAACTCTTTCCTTAATTTCCCCATCATGATTGATGAGTACCTCTTTTCTTTTTAATCAGCTAGAAAAGGATAACAAACACTCGATATAGCTAGTCCTTCAGACGAGTCCAACCTCATATGTTTTACGAACCTGAGAAAGGATGGGTTCATTCCCAAAAAAGGGTCCTTCATTGTTTGATTTTACGATTCCGATGAAAGCAAAATCATTTGTCATTTTATGTTTAGAGAGTTTGAAATGACTAAGAAGACTCCAAAAAGGTCTGTTTTCATAAATAAGGCTAGTCATTCTGAAAAAGAGATAACCTACCATCGACTAGTCGACCGTTCTGATCCTTTTACAAGCGTGAATGTAACAAGTTCGCTTGGCAATATTTTTTTGTTTTTAAGGAGACTGAAAAGAGCTTAAATATAACTCTGGAACGAGTTATTTTTTCATAATCCAATTTTAACGAGTCTGAAAAATAGTGAACTATACTAGATACCTCTTCACTAAGTTTTTAACGAGAACGCTAAAGGTATAAAAGGCACTTGGGATATTTTTCATGTTTGAGTCCAGAGCACAAAAAATCAATAAAGTAAGCTCAAACCACTTTTCATAGTTTAACTAGAGCACAAAAAAAGCACCTTTGAGCAGTGAGGGAACCTATTTCATTTTTACACAAGATTGCAATAGAGAATAACTATGCTTGAGGACATCTGTTTCATTTTTTAACGAGCTTGACACAGAATGGGAACCATGCTCACAATGTCTATTTCATTTTTTAACGAGCTTGACACAGAAAGGGAACTATGCTCAAAATCATCTATTTCATTTTTTAATGAGCTTGACATAGAATGAGAACTATGCTCACAACAAGTTCTAATCCAACATGATGCCCAGTGGTTGGTGGGTTGCCCCCTTACATAAGAAGCTAGCGACTTAACTCCGGTATGATATCCATAGGTTGGCGCCATGCCCCCCATTTTACCTATGATGGGTAGAAGCTAACTAGAATGGGAAAGAGCCACAAGAACATGTGGGACATTCAGGGAAGTATGATGACTAGGAGTCACATGATAATCAGGTTTAATGAAGGAAAGCTGATCAACAGTCACAATCTTCCCATCATGGGGAAAATACATCACTCGAAAGAGTATGGACACTACAGCTTTCATAGCATACAAATAATCATGCCCAAGGAGCAGATTAAAATCTAAAGGACCTTGAACTACCATAAGATCGATACAGACAAATTTTCCTTCCAAAGTGATAGGAAACTGAGGAAGGATCCCTAAAGGTTCTATAGGTATTCGATTAAAAGCCAGTATCTGATCAGTGGTTGACACAAGTGGAGGAGAATCTATGGCTTTCCAAGAAGTAGAGGATAGAATACTAATAGAAACCCCTTCATCAACAATAGTGCAAAGTATACTCTTAGCAGTAACTCACACAGCTATTTGGAAAGGAACACTAGAATGAAGATGATATTTTTCTAGGTTACTCTAGTCAAAGGAAATAACTTCACTACTTGGAGAGGGTTCTGTCGAAAGAGACAAAATTTCCTCTTGCATAGAACAATCAGAACTAACTACAAAAACTTCAGCAGGATGATTTTCACTCTCGATTAGAAGAGAGGGACAAGATGAAGACTCTTTTGAAGGGACTACTTCAGCCTCAAGATTCTCTAATGAAAGAGTGGGATTGGGTGGAGATGACATCGACTCAACCACTTTAACTTCACTCTCAAAGGGGAGAGTGGGATCAACCAAGGATGGACTTGGATCAACTGCTTCAACTTCACTCTTCAACGAAAGAGTGGGATCGACCAAGGATGGACTTGGGTCGACCACTTGATAAACCAATGGAATGTCAAGGGACAACTTACGATAACCGATAGGAAGCTATTGCTAAGGAACAGTAATATCTTCCAAAAAATTTGAAGCTTCATCCATGCAAGGACAAAGATAAGTATGGTGTATATCCTTACATAGCAAGCAAGGATACCTAAACTTTACTTTTCGACTCTTAACCAAAGATTCACTGGTTGACGGGGAATGATCAACATGATGCTTAGAGACTGACGACATAGGATGTTTAAAACACACTTCTGACACAAGGGAAATACTGGGACAGTCCTTGAGAAGGTGATCTCCCTTGCAAAGTCTATAAGGGAACTTAGCTTTACGGGAGCCAGAAACAGGTACATAAATACCCCTAGCATGATGACTAGTGGCTGGTGGGCTTCCAACATGAAGGTAAAAGGTTGGAGTGGTGACCTTCTGCTTAGTGTTCTTCTTCTTATCCTTCTTATTACCCTCTCGTTTACTAACATTAGATTTTTCAACAGATGAAGAGGAGGGAAGTCGATTCAACATTTGACGAAGAAGGAGAAGGATTAACATGAGGTTGATTCTCATGCGGCAAAGGACCAGGATCCGACACAAAGGATGCATTTGGTATAACAAGATTGGATAATAACCATACAGGTAATCCTATAGTCAATCCGGAAAGGTTCAAAGTTGCCATGAAGGGAGGACCAACATATCCACAAGGGGGAGAAACAAAATACATACCTTGAAAAAGGCTCTCTTGACTGGTGGTCCTGGGAGAGTGTCCCATATCTGAACTCTCTAAGAATCTCTAAAATACCACACAAAAACAAACACTACTCAAGTCTAAAAGCCACAAGCAAACTGTGTGAATAGGAGTGGATCAAAAGTCAGGAACCTCAGAGGACAGGCCAAAAGGATAACTTAGATGGTCACAGGAATCCTAAGAGGGTCTCCTAATATACGCTAGGTACAGGGGAGCTCAAATCGGTAATAGTGTTGTCTAATGCACAACCATTCATAAGGGGCCTTCCTATATACAATCGAGTACATGAAGTACCTTTCTATATACCTCAAGGGTACGTGAAAGGCCTTTCTATATACCGACAGTACATGGAAGAACCGCACGAGTCTTGGGTTGTAGTGCAGACAAATTAACGACAACTGCTACATTTTACGATGCCCGAACACGTCACTAACTTACAAACAGTTTCTAAATGATTTTAAACCTAAGCTAGAGTTAATTTTATCTTGAGCAGTTAAGTGGATGCATGATTTGTAGACAGGAAATGTAAAAAGAATGCAAATCCTAGCTACATGACAATGCACATTTCTCTTTCAATGAAAACTACCTAAGGTAGGGAAAGAATTTTCTGTTAAAACAATACAAAAATAAGAGATCTAAGAAAACCAAGTTCTATTCAAAGGCAACTATGAAGCTTTTAAAGATCAACATTAAAACAACTATTGAAAATACTTGTGAATTCATACACGAGAAAGGGGGGGGGGGGGCTGAGGGTTCTTTGGGGGTTTGGGGGCGTGAGCCACCGAGAAAAAAAAAATTGGCTTTTTTTTTTATAAAAATTTGCTTCTCTTTTGATTGAGTTTTCTCTTCAAAAAACATGAATCTGAACAATAAAGAAAAGGATAATTCTCTTTTCATATCTACAAATAGAAAAAGAGAGAACACCTACAACACTCCATTCATTCAGAAATCAAGAGGATTATGACAAGCACCCAAACAACTCCAAAACAATCAAGAATTGCTCCAAAACAGCCAAAATGCAACCAAAACACTTAATGAATGAGGGGAGGAAGGGGTAATTCTAGGTCTAGGGGGTCTATGACTATCACATGCAGCCTAAAAACCAAAATCCATCAAACCAAAACCCAAAAATTAAGGAAATCTAATCCAAAAATTGAGTTTCAAAGGGCGGTGCGCTTTCAACACTGCACCAGATCACGTATGAGGGGACCAACGCTCCTATAACACTGCAAAAAAGCGCCTATTGTTACACTCAAAATATATCACCAGCATGTGATAGGATCCCTAACACAGACATTTTCCCTCAAATCCCAAACTTGAAGAGAATCTTGCTCTAGGTGTTGATTCCAACATACAAAATTGCAGCACCGCTTCCACCCTCAAGCAGATAAGCGGTACCCTATTCAGTACCACACTAGTTGTGTGAGAACCAGGTGGTGCCATTACCTTTAACATATGTTGTTGGCGTAGTTCTTACCCATCACCACTCTGTCATAAAGGGTTATAAGCGATGCCCTTGATAAAAAGTGAAAAAAAGAGGTTTCTCGAGGCTTCTAGAACAAGAGCCTTGTGTCTAACCTTATCCCTCCTCACTTGGGTTGATTAAGGTTGAGATCCCTCTTTGTAGGATCTTGCAGCCACCTCACCCACCAATATCTCAACCATCCTATCCATTTGAGCCCTATAAATACAAGCTCATACTCCATGGTTGAGAAAGAGAGAAGAATAGTAAATTTATGCTGTTGAATTGATACCCTGGCCTAATCCATCAGAGAGAAATTGTGGGGCAAGTTGGAGCTATCGGGGACAAGGTGCTAGTCTTTTGAAGGAGTGTATCGGAACTAAGGCACATGGTTGTAAGCTCTTTCATTTATTTTCTAATGCAAAGTTGATTTCCTTCCCACATATTTGTTGCGTTAATCTCACATATCTGTTATTGGATTCCTTAGTCACTAATATGGATGTGTCACATGATTTTCTGGTAGCTTTGATGTCTTTGTATGTTTGATATGTTTTACAGGTATACATGTCCTTCATCAGAGTTACATTCTAGGCATCTATAACATTCAGGGAAGGTCTTCAACTGAGTTATTCACTCATTTGTTCTGGATCTGAACCATTCAGACTAGAGGAATAGCTTCTATCCACAGAAGGTGATATATTCCTGATAACACCTATGAGGGGACCGACGCTCCTATAACACTACAGAAAAGCACCTATGAGGGGACTGATGCTTCTATAAGGATACACAAGAGCGCCTATGAGGGTAGCGACGCACTTACAACATAGTGTAAAAGCACCAACATCGCCTTTTCTCCTAAGGCAAAGAGCGCTAACACAACCAACACTTACGGCATTAAAAAATGAAACTAACAACGCTCTGTCTACATAGCCCAGGTGCGCTAGTGGAGAAACAAAACAAAATAAAAGCTAGATCTCCTATGGAAGAAGGGTAGAAGGTTTGATAGTGATCCAAAGAGCTTCAATAGGATGAAAGACACTCTAAAAAGACAAAATATAAAGGAGGGAAGGTCTCCAGAGGCTGGAAAAAGGATTGAATAAAAAGATATGAAATCAAAACAAAAGAAATCAGATCTATGTAAGATCCCCAGTGGAGTCGCCAAATTTGTTATCGGATAAATCTACTCAATAGGAATTAATCCAGATACCTCTAGTCCGAGTCGATCTAGAACAAATCAAATACATAATACAATCTACTTTCCTAGATCAATCAGAATGCGAACACACAGATAGATCACTTACTTGATATTCACAGATCCTCTTCTTTCTATTTATCCAAGCTCCGGAATCTTCAGATCTACACCTGCAAAACCCTGTAAAGCATGTGGAAACAAGCAAAAAACATATGCGTATCCAGACATATAATTGATCTAAGCTAACAGCTAAGGAAGAAAGCTATAAACATCATCAACAACAACAATGTTTATGGAAAGATATTTGTATTAATGTAATCGGGGAGATACATAGAATTACATAGGAGAGAACATCACAACCTAGACTTAACGCTGCAATATTCCATCCAACAATCCAAGACAAAGCCTCCACAGCAAGATAGTAAGCCACCTAGAAATTCCACCAGCATAAAAGTACCATATACCTTCCTCCCTTCAAAATGGACAGAGGGTTTAATTTATAAGGCTAAAGGGATAGAATAGGTTGAGGATTACGAGGAGGAGTCTAAGGGATCTTCCCTATAGGTTAGGAACCAAAATGCCACCTCACCTAAATAATAGAGATAAACCAACACCTCATCCACCTTCGAGAAGGGTCTCAAATCTTCATTTTTTTCCCTCAAAACGCCATCGACGCACTTAGCAGGAAGGGAAAAAGCATTGTCGGTGCTCCTAGCAGTGGGAGACAAAGAGTCGACGCTGCCGCACCTATCATGAAGGGAAAAATCACCTTTGGTGCTCCTAGAATGAAGGACAAGAGAATTGACCTTCCTAAAGAGGGGAAAAAGCAGGAAAATCTCAATCTCAGTCAACTTTAGCAGAGAGAAACTTGGGGATTAGGCAAAGGGTTAACACATGGATCAAAAGTGCAATATTTCCGTGTAACACCAACCATCCTATGCAACATAGTTTTTAAAACTTTGTTAATGGCCTCAACCTGACCATTATCCTATGGGTAATATGGAATTGAGTTTTCATGACGAAAACCCAGCTTACCACTCAGCTCAGCCATCATCTGATTCCAGAAATGAGATCTGTGGTCAGTGACTATAGATTGCGGGACTCCAAACCTAGCTATCATGTGATTATATAAAAAGAGGGCGACGATCTTACCATCCTATGCATATGTAGGAGTTGCCTCAGCCCATTTTGTGAAATAATCCATAGCTACGATGATGTAACCATGCCCCCCTGGATGAGGTAGGCTTATAATGCATAAAATCAATACCCCATTTGGTGAAAGGGCCAACTACAATGATGGGATGTAAAGGAGCAGGGTGGGTGTGCTTTTTGGGATAAAAGTGCTGGCAGGGTGGGCATTTCTTAACCACCTCATGACAATATTTGAAGATCGAAGGCCAAAAATACCCAATGTGGAGGATTTTCTGAGCTGTAGCCATCCCAGAAAGATGACTTCCACATGCTCTAGAGTGGCAATCATTCAAAACCGTTTCAGCCTCTTCATGTGTAAGGAATCATCAAAGGATGGAATCTATACCACGACGGTACAATGTATGATTCATAATAAGATATTACTTTGCATGGTGATGGATATGACGACAATCGTCATGAGATATGTTAGGCTGAAATATCTACGTCCGGAGATAGATTATCAAATATCCATATCATGGGTCAGTTGTGCTTATCAAGAACAAGAATTCATCCGAAAATGAATCATTGGGCTCAACTTCGATCAAAGCACATGGACGGTCACACATAAGCTCCACAAAAACCAAGGATTTCTTTGAAGTGGCCTTAGAGAACTCAAGATCAAATTCCTGTAGGATAACAATCCAACAGGAATATTTCCCCCCTAGTACCTAACGAGTCAGAATGTAGTACATAGGGTTTTGATCTGCGAGTACAATTATGGTACGAAGCAGAATGTAATGACGAAATTTATGAACAGCAATGACCATGGCCAAAGCTAACTTATCCACACGTGAATAATGGGTTTTGGAGTCTATGAACTCTTACTCATTAATATATCACATGTTATTGGCCATTGGGATTCTCCTGCGCCAGAACCATTCTGATGTCAGTAGCGAAGGCAGAAACATCCAAGAGAAATTCCTTCGAATAATCTGGGGGGTGTATGACGGGTGAATGAGTCAGAGCGTGCTTCAGATTATCAAAGGCTCGTTGGACTTGGTCATCCTAGAAGAACAAAGTGTCCTTCTTCAGGATACACATATAACCGTACATTTTCTCGGAGAAGTTGCACACGAAATGATGAAGAAAGTTTTCCTTCCCTTGCAAACTTTGGAGTTCGGTAAGGTTTGTTGGGGCAGGTAAGGCCAAGATAGCAACAATTGTCAGAGGATCAATCTGGATTCCATCTTTGGAAACCTTTAATCCAAGAAGGTGTCTAGTCTCTACAAAAAAGACACACCAGTGTGTGGATTCAATCGTATGTTATAATGACGACACCTAAGAAAAATGTCTCTAAGGTGCCTTAGATGGTCCTCCCATTGTTGTGAATGAGCGGGGAGGTCATCAAGGTACAGTTCCACTATGTGCTTGATGTCATGAAAGGCATAGGACATGGCTCGTTGGAATGTAGCTCTAGCATTCTTGAGGCCAAAAGGTAACTTCCAATATGCGAAGGTTCCCCATGTTGGAGACATTTACCACCATACACACTCTTTTTGGTCAAATTGGCCTAGTTAAACCGCTATCCTAAGTATAATTGACATTAATTGACATCAGTGGAGCATTAATTGACATCATCCAGTCACACTGACGCCTACCTACAGTCAAGGAGGCTAACTTAGCCTTCTCCTATAGTCAAGGAGGCTAACTGGAGCACTCCGGGGGTGATTTGAGTGATATTAATGCACCTAATTGCTAACTGGTGGTTACAATCAATTCAACTAGTTAGGTAAGGCGCCTCCTCTCATTAAATATATTATTTAATGATTACTTATTATTATTTAATGATCTGAAGTCAACAGGGGCACCTCCACCAAATTATGATGAACAGTTCAACTTCAGTTAACCTCATTGGGGTTCATTGAAGTCATTGAAGCACTAGAACTTGATGGTTGGCTTGCTATGACACGTGTTTGATCTCTTTCAGTTGAGATTCAGTCATTTAAAGCACTCCAACTTTAGTTAGGGTTTGGTGAGTCAATTAGGGTTTTGGTCAAGTGGTTAACTGTGTGTGAACCAATGGCTTACAGTCAGTTAATCTAGAATCACTCATTGAATTCGAATGACCTCCTTAGGTATTCAAATTCCTCATTGGTTCAAGCTATTACTAAACATTGTTATTGTAACTATTCATTGTTTATTGAATATACAGAGAGGAAACCATTCTAGTTCCGATTAACACCATTTCTGAGTTATTTGTTGATTATTTCTTGATGATATTGATTATTTGTTCCTAGATCAATGTGCAAGATTAATATGGTATCAAAGCTTACGGCGGGATGAATATCTATCTCTCAAAAACAAGCTTTTTGACAAATTTCTCCATGAAAAGTGAGCAATAGCTCAAAAATCCAGCACTGCACCAGAAGCCAAGGCTTACCACTCAATACCCCAAGTAAAGAACTTGTTGATCAAGATTACTTGATTGACTATGCTGGGTGTGATGAAATCCTAGAATGTGCAGGCTGTCCAACCTTATTTTTCCCTTTCTGTTTTGATTTTCAAGTTTATACAGGTGAAGCATTCGCTCCAATACATCCAGATGGCCTCCTCAGCAGATGTCTTGACTCCATACAATTTACACTCATGGAAAAGTGATAATGAGATTCAGCTGCACTCCAAAGGACTTTTTAGAGTCACCATGGACACTGAAGTTGATCCTGGATCTGCCATAGAAAAATCAAGATTCTTGAACAAGAAGGATGAAGCCTTCGGTTTCTTGTGCCTCTCTATTTTTTGAGGCCTTCTCTTCCATCTTATAGATTTGAAGACACCAAAAGAAATATGGGAAAAATTGGAATCTCGATACGGAAAGCATGATGACTTAAGGGTTTACCAGCTCGAAAATGAGCTCATGTCTCTCCAACCTTCCAATTTCGAGACTCTAAATGATTTCTTTACAAAGTTCAAGCATACTGTTTTACTCTTGAAGCAATACAACATGGAGAAGGAGGATGATCAGCTCATCCTTTCCATACTCTCCAAACTTAGGGCTGATTATTCAGTTTTTGTTTCTACATTCCGTGCGGGGAATCTCACAACCCATGGATGGAAGATGCCTACACTCAATGCCTTCATTGAGTCCCTAACAAATGAACATGACAAGCTTGTCCAGATGGGGATCATCCGATCTTTTCGTGATATAGCCCTCCATGTCTCAGGGCCCAAAGATCTGAAGGGTAAAGGAAAGCAGTAGAAAAATCAGAAAACTAAATTTGATGCTCCCAAGTCTAGAGTTGAAAACCAGCAGCATGATGAATCTTCCATCTCAAGAAAGAACAAAGGAAAAGGGCACAATGGGAAAGAAAAAGTCAAGTGTTCTTACTGTAGGAAGGGTTTTCACCCTGAACATGCTTGCATGAAGAAAAATCTTGATGATGCAACCTCTCTCCTTGAGAGGAATCACATCAATCTTCTGGAGAGCTTTCGGAGGAGAGATCACCAAGATCGGGAACCACAGCATGAGAAAGGTCATGCCCTCATGGAAAGCACCTAGAAGTCCAAAGCAATACTGATTGAATCTGGATCTTTGAATCACATGATGGCTGAAAAAGACTCATTTTCATCCTTGGAGACCGGAAAATCCATCCCCATCCACATGGGAGATAACTCCACCGTCATTTCCGAAGGACAAGGTACTGTACATCTTGAAAATGTTTTTTCTCTAAAGTTTTGTATGTACTTTCTCTAGCAGCAAATATCCTTAGTGTCTATCAGATGACACATATAATAATGCCTAATAGAGTCTCTTTTAACCCAAATTATGTTGAGATAATAGAAATTGCGTCTGGGAAACTCATTGCAAAAGGCCTTGCAAATCATCATGCAAAAGCCTATGAGTTCTCTCACTTTGTTGCGGATGAAAAGCCCACTACTCTGCTAACTCATGGAAATGAGGTTAGTAGGCTGTGGCATGAGAGGTTTGGCCATCTAAATTTCAAATATTTTCAGCAATTACAAAAAAAATCCATGTTTGAAGGCCTCCCGGTCATCAAGGAAACCACGGGAATTTGCAAGGGCTGTGTGATTGGAAAACGGGCCCTGAGCGATCAGGGGAAGGCAAATCGAGATACAAGCATATTGGGGCTGATACATTCTGATATCATAGGTCTGATGCCTGTCACATCCATGAATGGATCAAGGTACCTCCTTTTATTGATGATTTTTCAAGGTATACATGGGTTTTCTTTCTCAAAAAGAAATTAGAAGTATGTGAAAAATTTTCTGAATTGAAGGCCTTGATCAAAAATGCATTTGGGCTTAAGATCAATATCTTGAGATCTGATAATGGAGGTGAGTATGTCAGTAATGAGTTTATGTACATTTGTTCCCAAAGTGGTATTCAGGTCCAGCATTCAATTCCCTACACTCCCCAGCAGAACGAAATAATGGAAAGGAAGAACCAGTCTCTCAAGGAGATGACCACCTGTATGTTGGAGTCAAAGAAGCTTGCTGCAAATTTGTGGGCTGAAGCCATGCATGCTACAGCATAAATTCAGAACAGGGTTCCAAACTCATCCATGAAAGGAAATACTCCTTTTGAAGCATACTTCAGACACAAGCCGGATGTGTCGAACCAACGGGTGTTTGGGCCCACTACATGGGCCCGAATTCCACTTGATAAAAGAAGGGCTTTGCAACCGAAAAGCATAGAATGTCTGTTTATTGGGTATCCTGATGAATCTAAAGGATTCAAGCTGCTAGATATCAATACCAAACAGATCATCATTGAGAGAAGTGTCAAGTTCGATGAGCCTCTTCAGGAGATGGAATTAGTGAAGGAGAAAACTACTGAATTTCCTTCCTATTCTACTGAATATTTGGAGGATGAAATTGGGGGTGATGACCCTGATTTGGATCCTTTGATTTCTGATTTCTGATTTCTGGGTTTTCCATCTTTTCCTCACTTATTTTGTTTTGAGCATTGTTTCAGTTTCAGCATTGTACAATGTGATCTATGGCCTTAGTTACCGGGGCCCTAGCATTTTTATGCTTTTTTGTTTTCTAACTCCTCCTGAGTGTAGCTTAAGGGGGGGTGTTGGAAAAATTTACCACAATAAACACTCTTTTTGGTCAAATTGGCTCAGTTAAACCACTATCCTAAGTATAATTAACATTAATTGACATCAGTGGAGCATTAATTGACATCATCTAGTCACACCCATGCCTACCTACAGTCAAGGAGGATAACTTATCCTTCTCCTACAGCCAAGGAGTCTAACTGGAGCACTCCGGGGGTGATCTGAGTGATATTAATGCACCTAATTGCTAACTGGTGGTTACAATCAGTTCAACCAATCAGTTAAGGTGTCTCTTCTCATTAAATATATTATTTAATGATTATTTATTATTATTTAATGATCTGGAGTCAACAGGGGCGCCTCCACCAACTTCTGATGATCAGTTCATTTTCAGTTAACCTCATCGGGGTTCATTGAAGTCATTGAAGCACTAGAACTTGATGGTTGGCTTGCTATGACATGTGTTTGATCTCTTTCAGTTGAGATTCAATCATTTATTGCACTTCAACTTCAGTTAGGGTTTGGTGAGTCAATTAGGGTTTTGGTCAAGTGGTTAACTGAGTGTGAACCAATGGCTTACAGTCAGTTAAGCTAGACTCACTCATTGAATTTGAATGACCTACTTAGGTATTCGAATTCCTCATTGATTCAAGCTATTGCTTGACATTGTTATTGTAACTATTCATTGTTTATTGAATATACAGAGAGGAAACCATTCTGGTTCAGATTAACACCATTTCTAAGTTATTTGTTGATTATTTCTTGATGAGATTGATTATTTGTTCCTAGATTAATTTGCAAGATTAATACCCCACGGACAAATGAAAGTCATTTTGTGCTGATCAGTGGGTAGAATATTTATCTGATTGTAGCCAGAAAATCCATCCATGAAAGAAAATATGATGCTTCCAGCATAGTTATCGATGATTTGATCGATATGCGGAGTCGAGAAATTTTCCTTAGGACAAGCATCATTCAAATCATGAAAATCGATGTAGACTCCAATAGTGCCCTACTTTTTGGTTACAGGGACAATGTTAGATACCCATTCTATTAGGGGTATGGGATAAATAAACCCCGCCTTCAGAAGTTTCTCTACCTTGGATTTGATAGCCGCAGCCTTCCTAGGATGGACTTGACATAATTTTGGCTGGACAGGATTTGCTGTCGGATAGGTTTTAATCTCATGTACGCCAATTGACGGATAAATTCCAGGCATTTCCTCATAAGTCCAAGCAAAAATATCATGGAATTCCTTGAAAAGAGCTATAAAATTTTTAGTTTTTTCCATCGAGCAGTTTCGGCCTATGTGAACATGCTCAATGGTTTCGGGCTTGACTAATATGTTGATCGAATCCGTCTTAGTGATGTTGTGAAGATTTCCTTTGGAATATATATCTTGCAACAATACAGGTGTTTGCGGATGGGTGACAATATCAATACTGATAAGTGATTCAAGGTCAAAACCTACCGAACTGGCATTGGGAAGAAAATAAGATCGATGATGGTGATCTTCCCATACGGGTTCATTCACACTCATGATTTCCATAATGGACTCATCCGAAGAAAAAGTTTGTGTGAGATGGTCTAGAGTGGGAAGAGAGGGTTCTAGCCAGTAGGGCAAGTGTTATGGATCCAAAGCCACCAAATGAATATCATCTAGCTGGACATCGGGGGCAGATTGGACAACATCATACAATGCTTCATAGGGGCCAAGGGAGGATTTCTCAACAACTTATTTTCCCTTGGTACTATAACCAGTCATGGAAATCATGTTCACAGTTGCTACTTTCATGCTAGGAGGGGTGGAAGGAAACACCCCCATAAGGGTTGAATATTTCAGCATACCTACCCCAATCAACTGGTAAGGAGGAGGGGATTGACCTAGCATAGGGATGTTATTCGCAGTGGGAGTAGTAACATATGGCGAACAAAAGTCAAGTTGATCAATAGTTACAATATTCCCCAAATGAGGAAACTCAAGATTTTGAAAGACTGGCGAAGTGACGACAGTCATGGAATAGAACTAGTTTCTCCCCAATATGAGATTGTAATCTAACATGGAATCCACTACTTCCACCTGAATGGAAATAGTTTTTCCCCCAAGCTCGACTAAAAGCACTGGTAACAGACCATGAGGCTGGAAACCTCATCCATGAAAATATTTTAATGTCCTAGGGGACTTTGTAAGATCAGGAGAACCAATGGATCTCCAACAGGCTATAGAAAAGACTGAGGTTGAAGCTCCTTCATCTAGAATGGTCTAATGGACCTTTCTCCCAACTATTCTAGAGGAAATATGAAATGCGAGTTCGTGAGATAATATGGATTTATAGTTCTCTATGTTGAAATGAATCAAGTTGGTATTATCTGGGTCTAATGCCCCCAAATTCATTAGCATTTTTTTATGCTGCGTTGGACAACTTTGGAGTACCTCAAGGGTAGACATCGCGCAAGGTTCCTGAGCTAAATATTCAAAAACATTATAAAATTGTGCAGCTCGGGCATTGGGATTGAAAACAAACTTCCTGAGGGTAGCCTTAGGTGGTCATAAAATTAAATCAAGATTAGGTTTTTTGATCATGAGAGGGCCATTAGATGAAGATGGAGGAGAACTAGTGGAAGGAACTTTCTCGGAAGAAGGATTTTCATCCTTATTCTCTACTGGCTTGTCATATGAATGGCTACAAGTATTAAAATTGATGGTATCCGAAGACATCATTTTGATTTCTTCCGTGGAACTAGAGGCCCCCTAATTAGACATATGGTCTATCAGTTGTTGTTGAGATGGGAAAGGATTGGTGAGCACCATGGGTGTGGGATTACCTTTAATGAATTTGCTAATCTCTTCACAATGAGGGCATTTCTTCGTGAAGTGATCACCCCCACATAAAAATCAAGGGTACTTAGACTTTCTCTTCCCTTTATCAGTTTTCGTGGCCATGGTCTTGGTATTCTCCTATTAGTTTCCAGGATTTTCATTTTTACCTTTTCCTTTTTTCTTATTGCTGGGTGTTTGTGTGCTTTGAATAGAATTTACCTCAGTGGAAACCGTAGGAGTTGAAGGAGTGGTAGCAGAAGCATTAGGTTGCTTGGTAGTTTTGGCTGTTGATAAGGGCTGGATTGAACCAACAACCCCATCAACAAGAGTCTCTGCAAGTGGCTTATCTGGGTTCATGCTGGGATGAGGAGCTTGCAGGATAAGGTCATACAAATTTCGGGATTGGGAATATATCAAATCTAGATACTGAGCGTGAATGATAGCCTACTCTTCAGTAACAACACCACCCATAGCCACATCTCGGGAAATTGGAGGAAACAAGGATTTCTTGAACCAATCAGCTAACAGTTGGTCTGGGATGGGAGCTTAATAAGTCATCTCTTCCATCTCCATTCATGGATATGCTTCAATATGTGTGTGGAGGTATGTTGATGAAGTGGGGGAAAAAGGTCCGTACCCATTTCATAACCAATGGGTAGTTGAAAGTGTGTAGGAAAAATGGTTGCTAATGAGATAAAATCCAAAAATGAATGTTGTGGAAGTTCAATATACCACTTTGTGGCCGTACCGGTCAAATTTCATTGGAAGAGTCTCAAATGAATAGAGTCATCCATCAAGGAGTTCGAAGAACACCATAGATTAAAAGTAATGACATGATTTTTGGGATCATCTCCCTGCTTCCCATCAAACTTTGGAATGTATGATGGTAACTTAACTGGAATAGTAGGCCACAAAGGTTTGTGATAAATGGGATCATTTATCAACTTGAACAAATTAGGCAAGTCCAAAGTTGCTAGGAACAAAATTTTTCAATTAGGTTCAACATACTGGTAGTATTGATAAGGCATATGTGTACCAGTAGGACCATACGATGACTGATATATTGGTTGTTGAGTTGGTTGATGGGCATATGACCCTCCCGATGAGCCTCCTAAAGGGGGTGGTCCTCCAGGAGGTGGTTGACCTCCAAGTGGTGGTCCTCTAGGTGGTGTTCCTCTAGAAGGTGGACCCCCCTAGGTGGTGGACCTTGAGAAGGTGGGTCTCCAGGAAGTGGTCCTCCAGGTGGTGGTCCTTCGTAAGGTGGACCTCCACCAGGTGGGACTCTGCTAGGTGGGCCTCTGCCTAGTGGACCTCCAAAGGGCGGGCCACCATAAGGAAGCCCTTCAACACCTCCAGTAGTAAGAATAGGCATTCCTCCCATTGCCGGCATGTAGGACCAATTAGGTTTCCCCCACAGTGTAAACGTGTTTCCAAGGTAAGGGATTATAGGATACATAGTTCCTGTAGATGTAGGTTGATAATTCTTATTTGCTACAGGTAATTGATTCACTGGGTAGCCATAACCCCAAGAATATTGGTTGACTGTAGGTTGTGTCCCTAAGGGTTGGCCTAAACTCGATGGAGGGTTTACCACATTGGTATGGGTAGGAGGAACAACCATTGCGGGTTGTCCTATAGTAGAAATCTGCCTAGTACTAGTAGAAACTCCACTAACATATAACGTAGGTCATGCCGAGGGTTGTCCCCCGACATTGGAATGTACTGCCACCATTTGAGCTGAGGATTGCCCCCTAGCTATAGAGGTTAAGGGAGGACTAGAAACATACATAGAATTTAAAACTATAGGGTTGGACGTTTGACCTGGATTACGAGGAGACATACCATGAGGTGGAACATCATCAATAGGAGTCGAAGTCTCAGGAAGTGGACTATATCCAGAAGGCCACGGATTCGACAGATAGGGTAAAAGAGCCGACATAGGTTCTTTATGAGGTACAGGGGTATCCATAACCCTATCCATTCTCTCTTGAAAATTACAAGCACAATCAAGCAACGCTTGAATTCTCCTATATGCATCCTCATTTAGAGGAGGGTTTTCAAAAGAGGGTCTAATAACCCCAAACTTAGAAATGGCTTAACCCATAGAAGTTCTCCAAAAAGGAGCATCAGGTCCATAATCAGTTCATCAATACCATCAATTCAACCTTCCATCGGAGAATGAAATTAAGTGTCACCCGCATGCGACTGTTGGACCAAGGGATTAATATAAGAAGTGAATTATTCTTCACTTTTTGCAACTGGGATACCTCCCACATGGGAGTCAGTTGCAGCTCCTTGATCTGTGGCTTCCATTGGGCCTTCCCTTGATGCAGGTGGAAAGTCAGGTGGTAAGCCCTGGTTTCTTCTGGATCGTCTCAACTGAAACTCAACCAGATTGCAAAAAAGTCATAAAACCTAACCTAGGGTTTCAAAACTAAGGAAATCACACAAAACTTCTCCTACACAAACTATAGGCCACAAGCAAACTTAAGTGACAAGAGGGGCTGAAATAAGCCAGTTCCTCACCAGGATTGTCAAGTTTTTGCAACTCGTGATATACCGCAGGGTCCAATAGTAAAACGTGATGAGGAGGATCAACCGTCCCTCACATGAATACCCGACTACCTAGACAGCACGTGCGTAGTAATTTCTCCGAGTGCTGTTCTCAATGTATTATGCCAACAAGACTGCCAAAAGGGATTTTCCCAGATGATCTCAGGAATACTAGTAAAGCCTCTCGATATATGCAAGGTACATGGGAGTTCAAATCCGTAGTAGTGCTATCTAATGCAAAACCGTCCACAAGGGGCCTTTCAATATACAATCACGTATGTGAAGTACCTTTTGATATACCTCAAGGGTACATGAAAGGATGTTTGATATACTGACGGTACGTGGAAGAATCACGTGAGTCCCGATTTGCAGTGTTGGAAATAAATGACAGCTCCTACGTTTTACGACGCTGGAACATGTCTCTACCCTATCATTCAAGTTACTAAATTTTTTTAATCTATAACTATCGTTGATTTTAATTTGAACGGCTAGGTGAATGCATGGAGTTATGACAGAAATGTAAAACCATGCAATAATTATGTGCAAGCTTTTTCACTTTACCTTTCAAAACATGCCTACTTATGGGAAGGAGAGAGTATTTCTTTTTCCAATTTCATTTCAAAACCAAAAAAATTTCCCAAGCAGTTTAACTCAATTTTTTTTCCAAGAATACAAAACAAGCAAGGTGCTTCTAAACTAATCTCTTGAAAGCAAACATATAAGGAGAGATCTCCTTTCTAAAAAAAAAGACAAAGAATACTCAAAGGCATACTAAATATTTTTCCAATTTTTTTTAGTAATGGAAATATCTAACTTAAAACTCCTAATAATTTTCTTTTGATTGAGACAAGAAATGTAAAAATAAAGAAGAAAAATGGAGATCTAAAAGCTTATTAGGCTAGTCAAAGATCCAATGTTTTGTCTTCCTACAAAATTATAGTTGAATCTCAACAAACAAATTTCTTTTTTAACCAAGCAAAAATAAGTCTTTCACTAATTTAATGAACAAAAATGAAAACAAGAAACCAATAAGGAAGTATTTCTCTTCAGTCTTATCAAACGGTAAGGATGAGATCTAACTCAGCTAAAACTTTCAAGCACTCCTTTCAAAATATAAAAAACAAGCATACAATCAATGAAGATGATGAGTCTAACCTAGTTTTTTATTTGAACAAAAAAGCATCTACCACATCAAAATTTTGGAATTCAAACACTCATATCTCTTTAAACAAGCTCAGACACTCAGAACTGAAAGAAAATCAAACAAAATTTTTACAAAAATTTGCAAAAAACAAGTCTGGAAAAAACCTACTTGGAACTGTATCCCGGGGTCACTGACAGATCGATTCTGAGAGAGCACCGCTTCCTGATTGCTAAGTATAGGTGGTGGCACCGCTTACTCATCACTGGTTATAGGCGGTGGCACCGCTTACATGCACTATACATGCACAGTTCCCTGTAGATGTCCAAAAACAAAAGGATGGCAAAAAAAGAAAAATTCATCACTGTGAAACTGGCATATAAATAATGAATTAACAGGAATTTAAAGCACAAAAGGTAAGAAAAACTTAGATCTTAACAAATATGATGATACCAAACCCAGATCTCACTAGATCTGCTAGTAGATCTGACTGATAGAAATGGATCTTGGATTTCGGACAAGAGTTGAAGACCAAGGAAGATCATATATGCTAAAAACTCTTCCCCAACAGAGTCAGTAGATTTATAACCAGGAAAAATGCACCTCCTACAAACAAGAGTTGTTCCTCTAGTCTGAATGGCTCATATCTAGAACAAATAGTACACAACATAATTGGAAGACTTTCCCTAGAATGGGTGGAGATCTGGAATAAGTGTCTTTGATGGAAAAGTGTATCTGTTTCCTGTAATGATAAATCTTCACTGATGTACTTGCACGATCACATGAAACCAACACACAAGATAAAAAAGCACCAGAAAATGTTCCACTATTCTATATTAGTGACTAAGGAATCTAATAATAAGATCTACAATATTAAAACAATATACTTTATGGGAAAGGAACCAATTTTGCATTAATGAATGAAGAAGAAGTTACAACCTACGCCTTAGTGTCAATAAGCTCCTTCACAATACCAATATCTTGTCCCCGATAGCTCCAACTTGCTCCTCCTATGCTCACCCTACTGATTTAGGCTAGAATGTCAATGCAACAACATAACTTTGCTCTCTTCTCAACCATGGATATGAGCCTGTTTTTATAGGCCTTGGGAGGATAGGGATGGTTGAGTAAATGGTGGATGAGGTGGATAGGAGATCCCAAAAGGACGGATCTCGAGCCTAGGTTGTCCTCAGATGTAGGGATAAGGGAGCCACGAAGCCTTCCTTCGAGAAGCTTCGTGGAAACCTCTCTTTTTCACTTTTTACCAAGGGCACCGCTTCTTCCCCATTATGATAGAGTGGTAACAGGGCGGAACCGTGCCTTGTACAAGAGGTAAAGGTGGTACCACCTCCTACTATCAAACGATTAAAGGCGTCCTGAATAGGGTAATGCTCATTGACTAAAAGGTAGGAGCGATGCTAGATTTTGATATACAGGATTGATATCTGGACCAAGATTTTCACTTCAATATTTGGGATTTAGGGAAAATACTGTGTTTGGGGTCTCATCACATGCTAATGATGAGATTTATGTATAACACACTTTTGTTTTATAGCATCCATACCTGAATGGATAGGATGCTCGCTGCCCCCATGAGGAAGCTCCTGACCTTCATGTGGTACTTGGTCAGTACTACTACCCTTGCTGATTTTTTTTCTCTCACCTTGAAAACAAAAAAAAAAGAATTTAATATTTTATGTAATCTTTCATTAATAGATTACACAAGGACATTATAATGATGGCCTTATTGGTTTTATTTATCCCTGTGTGCGTCAATGGGGAAATTGGGCTTTGTCCCAATATTTTTCAATGTTCCAACACATTTTGAAAACCATACTTGAAGCCGAGACTCAAGTCTTCTTCAGTGGATTCCTCTTGAAAATCATTTCCTTTCAATGCACAACACCATGAAAATCACTCGTGATAAATCAATTATTTGTTCGCTACATTTAGAAAAAAAATTGGCTACAAATAATGATCGTTTCATTCTAGTACAATTCATGCTCTTAGTTTTTGATATCCACCCTGGCCCAATTTGTTCTGGCCATGTTTTTATAGTCTTTCCTTTGTCACTTTATAGGTGTCGGGGAGCCCATGAAAGGTTTCAAATGTGTTAGATATCGAAACTTAAATATATTTAAAAGTACAAAAATACTGAACATTTTTCATTGAAAATATGATATGTGTCATACATTCTTGAATCAAGTGGCCGACGCTTTCCTGGTTTTCTCAATGCCTCTACTTTGCATCATACATGATCACCTTCCACTCCTTCTCTAGAACCATAAAAGGACACTAATATTTAGGGTTAATTTGAAAATTGTCCCTATAATATGCCCTAACATATTTCAAATTTAAACCAGCTGCCGTAGTGACACCTTTTTTGTTGAAGGTATCACCAAACAAGCTGACCATGTGGTTCATTATATCATATTTAAATTTGTCATTTTGGGAATTTCACCGTGTATGAATGGTGGACCCAAAAATCTTCAAATCCTTCTCACGCAGGTTATTATAAAATACATTATTTTTTGCAAAAATAATATGACCATTAATTAAAACTAATTTGAGGTATGTGGCTTTAAAATACACGAAAAAACACTAAATTAATTAAATAATACCTACAATCTTCGGTATCTTTATTGGAACACATTCATGGTCCAAAATAAGGTAACGGGCAATGATCCCCTGCTAACCACATGTACTACTCCAGGACAACAATTTTCATATTCGATGCTACTGTCCTCTCTCACATCATGTGAAGTAGTAGTGGGTGAAGGACCCTATTGACCTTCAACATCTAGTGAGGTCATAGCATCTAAAGGGAATTTCCGGTTGGTAGAATCAAATAGCCTCATTGATACGGTATATTGACGATGTGTTTAACCATCGCTACTACCAAAACCGACCTCTACATCCTGTACTCAATGCACAGGTGTTATCTCCAAAAAATCATACAAAAAAAACTTTAATTGATTAGATCATATAAAAAATAGAGAACTAAAATAACATAAATGAATATATTTCATAATTCGTAAAATATTTCAAAGATGACACTTACCCCGTATTGTTTATTTTTTGCCTCAAGTCATCAATTCTTTCTTTGATTTCATCAGTCCTGGGTATGATTACAATCCATCTAAAAAGTTTTTTATTGGAATTTTTCTAAGCCTTATTCACAGTTTTGATTGGGTCAGTTGAATAAAAGATATCTTCCTCAACTACCACCTCATCATCTTGATGTGGTGTGCTCTACAAACATCAATCAATAAAATTAATTAATTTATTTTTATCATTACAAAAATTCATGTAAAAAAAAATAGCATGCATATAATACGAAAAATAATTACTCGAATCATGTTTAGGTACTATTACGCTATAATTTACCCGATGTGACACCATTGGAGACTTCCCACAACCAGCCTGACATAATACAAGAAGCAAGACATATTCATATTGAAAAGTAGAAATTTAACCATGTCTAATAAACATGATTAATGAAGAAAAACTTTAGTGTTAATATGATAGTCACGTTTACATGACCAGAAGATGCAGGTGTGTTTTGAGTACCCCCCTGACACAAAACAATAAGCATGATATCATCTTGAAATATTGAGCTCATAATAATTAAAAAGGTCAAATGTTAACAAATGTGATATAATCATGAATTGTGGTTACTATTGCGTTGATGCTATTAGGTACTATTACGCTAACATTTACCTGATGCAACACCATTGGTGACTGCCCATGGTCATCCTACCACAACATAAGGAGCAAGACATATTCGTATTGAAAAGTAAAAATTTAACCATGTCTAATAAATGTGATTAATGAAGAAAAAATTTAGTGTTAATATGACAGTCACATTTACCTCACCAGAAGCTGCAGGTGTGTTCTGAGTACCCCCCCACAACAATATAATAAGGATGATATCATCTGGAAATATTAAGCTCATAAGCATAAAAAAGATCAAATGTTTATAGTTGTAATATAATCATGAATTGTGGTTACTATTACATTGATGTTTACCTCATCAGATCTACTTGCTTGTGGCATCTGGCCACGATCACCCTGCCACAATACAAGAATCAATAAATGTTAATGAAAAGTACATATAATTAAAATTGTTTCAAGAGAAAATTAATAATTCATTTATCAAATGTTGAGTTAAATGTTGTATAATATAATTACCCCCATAATAGAAATCCCCACATCTATTCGATTCAAATTGTAATCGATCAAAAACTCTTCACATGCAACTAATGATTTTGTTGCACATATAAATACATGATTTCCTTCACTCCCCTCAAATATTCAATTGGGTATCATATTTGTTGTCCCTAGTCGTGTACTATTTATAAACCCTGTGATATTTCCAGAATCTTTTGGCCTTCCATCAATATACATAGTATCTCCTTCTTTTATATTGTTGTCTAGTAGTTGTATATAATTTTCTGCAACACCATATCTCCACATACTTCGCGTATATCAGACCAACAAAAACCATTCATTGCATTTGTAGCCTGGTCTAACATACTCCATCAATTTAATTTCAATTCCATAAATGACCATTATGCCATCCATGGAAAATAACCCCAATCCATGTAAAGACGATGGAGAAATGCGATAAATCCTCCCATTGAGGAAGACATTTGTGTCCACTTGGGGTAGCTTCTTGGGTAGCCATCGTTTGACAAGATGTCTATACCTCAAGGGAAACTCAATGTCACTTATGCTCTCATTATCATAATCACATGATCCTCCTTTAGAAAGAAAAAGTTCCATGCGTCTACAAACTTTTCTCCTTACCTATTCACCTTTAGTTCATCTTGACCTATTAGATCTTGTAATATACATCTTTCTTTCAAAATATTCTTTTCTAACTTCCTTACTCGAGGAAGATAGAACCGACAAGTACCTATTTGGTGGTACCTACAAATATTTAGAGTCGGTTTTATTATTATTTGGAAGTACAAGAACTATTTTCTAATTGTCATATAAATGTACAAATATTTATTATGTGGATATTGTGAATATGGGTGAGACTTTGTACATACAATATTTTTCTTATTGAAAAATTGAAAAATGGATGCACACTATTTAAAACGAAAGTTCCCAATGGTGCTATACTTGGAAGATTTATTTATTTCCCTGGGATAGAACCAGATTTGAAGGGAACCCCGCATGGTATTTTTATTATCATATGCTTTATTGTACAAATTAAATTTGGTATTTTATCTCCAATTTTTAAATAATTTCTCCAATCTTCTATCTCACTCTCCCCTAAAAATAGAGGATGAAACAAGGAGGATGCACCATTTTTGCTTTGTTATAGGACATGATTGTTTAAGTCTTTGCACAAATTGAATCCAAATTTGTTCCTCCTCTCTATGTAATCCTATGGTAGTTTCCCTTTTCCATCTTTGTTTCCAAATGGATGATAGAGCTAGGAATATTGCATTTGTTAGACAATGAATGTGTTTTGAGTTAAGGGTATTAATAAAAGGAATAAGTAATTGGACTGTACTGACACATCCAAACTAGGAGTATCCCCCCGATATATTGTGACCATGTCTCTTTGTATTTATGCTTGGACCTTCAAATGCTATGTGTTCTGATTATGTGAAGATCATATCATAAAACCCAACATGCATCTATACTAACCCCCTCTTTGATGACCTCACCACCAACAATACTCATCATGGTTATTTGAAATGATATATCTCACTTGGGTATAATTTTCATCTCTTTCAACTTTACCACTCCACTGGTCACTGTGTTAAATTTGGTCCCTAAGATGATTTAACAATTTCTATGTACAATAACAATATTATAACTGACGAAACAAAACAATAACAATGTACAAGAAAATAAAAACATTGCTAATCAATAAATGAGAGTGCTACGACCAAGTAGAATATAAAGGACCATAATTAAACAAAAGGGGGTCACGATAAGAAGCCAAGGAAACCCTCATACCCATAAGACCAAGGGTTACCATAAAGGTTGATAACCAACACCTTTTACACATAGGACCAACAAGAGAAAGGACTTTAATCTTTTCTCTCTCTCAAGGTACATTGTTTCATTTATTTTTATCATCACTATATAAGGAGAAGATACAAACTAGACGATGCGATACCAATTCATAATAGTACAATAATAAAAACCGAGTAAAATTTACAACATTGTGCTAGATGTGAAGCAATAAGATAATTTAAACATAATTTTCAACTCTTTCAAGTTTAGCACTCTTTCCTAATCGTTGTGCTAAAGTTGGTCCTTGAGATGCAGAGTAACAACAATACACAAGCTAATTCAAGACCAATAAAATAATCAGAACTTAGAATCAAAAGAGGCTAGTTTATACCTTCCTACTACTCAGACACATTTAGGATCAGACCTTATCTTTCAAGAAAAAAATCACCAAGGAACAAGATCATACCTTGAGAGTGTGTGTGTTTAAGGTAAGCATTTTATTGGTGTTTAGAATTGAAATATGTTTAGTTTCAATTTGAGAGTTTAATTGTGCAACATGTTCATAATTGTTGTTACCAACAGATTTTTCTCCAGCAATTAAAACTGGAGCAACTCATTAACATGGAAAAAATATAAACTCATCCCTTTGCATGGATTCATGTGGAACAATTCTCAATTTGTATTTTTCCTCTATGAATGATGAAAATATCTTTAAGGCATACCCATTAACAAACAAAGAGATGTAATGATATCATAACGTTTTGTAAAAAACTCAGATTCCCACATAATAATTCCCACTTCCAAGGGCAAATCTATCTATGGGTAATTAACCAACACCTTTTACACATAGGACCAACAAGAGCAAGGACTTTAATATTTTATCTCTCTCAAGGTACATTGTTTCATATATTTTAATCATCGTTGTATAAAAAGAATATCGAATTTAGATGATGTGATCCAAATGCATAATAGTACAACAATAACAACTGATTAAAGTTTACAACATTGTGCTAGATGTGAAGAAGTAAGATAATTTAAACATAATTTTCATCTCTTTCAACTTTAGCACTCTTCCATGATCCTTGTGCTAAAATTGGTCCTTGAGATGCACAATAACAATAATATAAAATAAAATTCAAGATAATAAGAACTTAGTATCAAAAGATATTGGTTTATACCTTCCTGATACTAGGACACATTTAGGATCAGACCATGTATTTTAAGAAACAAGTCGCCAAGGAACGAGATCATACCTTGAGAGAGAGAGAGGATAACTTAATTCAAGGTGTTGCATTTTATTAATGGTTTGAATTGCTATACATTTAGTTTCAATTTTAGAGTTTAATTGTGCAAGTCGTTCATAATTGATGTTTCCAACAGAGTTTTCTCCAACAATTAAAACTGAAACAACTCATTAACATGGCAAACATATACACTCCTCCCTCTGCATGGATTCATGTGGAACACTTCTCAATTTTTATTTTTCCTATGCATCAATGATCGTAATAAAATGTTTGAGTTAAAGAGAAAGTTGGAATTTGGAGAATCTATGTACATAATGACAGGTAAGGTTGGTGATATGACATAATTTACAATCCCTTAATAACTAATATAGGTAAAACTCAACAAGTTGTAATAAAAGTTGGTGTTTGTGCCAGAAATTGTTTCTAAGGGTAGAGAAACAAGCCAACACACACTCAAGTAAAACTAAATAAAACAGATTAGGTTTAGGGTTTCTGCAATGTTTTAGTGGTTGTAAACTTTTGGGGAAAGACATGGAATGCATTCATGAGCAAAGTAATAACTGAATCATAAACAAAAGAAGACAAAGATGCATAATACATTCAACAAGATCCAACAGAAAACAATATTGAATTTCATTCATAAAAGACAAGCATCACCAGCATATAAACATAAACCAGTAATGAGTATATCAATTAAGCAACTAGACAAGCTGAACAATGAAGCCAACACAGAAACTGAAGGGTACAAGTGTCATATATCTCATAGTTTCATCACCAAATGCATACAAGAGATTTATACTTAACTCATGAACAATTCTGAACTCATGAACAAGCCTGCAGACCTCCTGAAGCTATCCCAAAAATCGAACCCTTCTTCAGTCCCTTTGTCCCTATTTTATAATTACAAAGAAGTAGTTCTATCTCACCTTCATTAGGTTGAAATTGAAACTACCCAGTAGTTACATTAACTAACTAACTCAACTAATTGACTAAAAATAGCAAATCGGATTCCTGGCAAATATGGTGAATTTCTGGAAAATAGGTGTCAAATAAGCTTCCATATCTCTCAATTGGTGACACCTGTGTAAAAAATGAGCGAGGTTTTTGTAAATGGGTCTGTTATGGACAAAAACCTCTCTTGGTTTTTAAAAATTCATCTTCAATCAATCAGAATCTGCCCCGAAAAATTAACACTAAAACAGGAAAATATTAAATATTAAAAATCCCTGAAAATTAGGCTGCAAAGATTAAACTGAATCTTTCAAACCTTGACAGTTGTTTCAAAAATAAGAGAGGTTTTTGTATATGGTTATCTTATGAACAAAAACCTCTTTTTTTTAAAAAAAAATCCTCTCTATCAGCTCGTGGTCTGCATTTGACTTTGATAACTCAAAATAGGAAAAATAGAGCAGAATTCTGTTTCTACTGCCTCCTTTTTTCATTTGAAATTTCTTCTAGAATTGATCTACCCTACCAGTATTTAATCAATTCCAATTCCATACATACCAAACAATTTCTCAAAGGGTTGTCTTGACTAAAGAGATTTGTTTTCTGCTTTTGAAGTTGACTGGAGTGAGTTGCTTTCTGCTTTTGAAGTTGACTGGAGTGAAAAACCATCTCTGTGAAACTGAGCTATTCTAGCCTGAGAAAGAGAGAGCTCATCAAAAGACAGTGGAACTTGATCAACCTGGCTATTAGAGTCATCATTATATGTCCCCATTTGAGAAACCAACAAGTTCCTAAAAGTTGTTTTAAAGGATGAACTTCCCAGGCTCCTATATCTTGTATCCAATTCCCCAAAGGCATCAAGGAGGATGATGTCCAAAGCACGTGGCAGAAACTTTACCAGACCAACCAAGTAATGTTCTGCCATACTAGTTAAAAGATGAATATTAATTTTCAGTATGTCCCAACAAGAATTAAATTCCAGTTAAAACCTACATGAGAACACTGCAGCAATAACAGGACATAAATCACATATACTAGGAAGCTTATTGAGAATGATTTAGAATACATGATGTCGAGAACATGAACTGATATCCAAGAAGAATTAGTGTACACAAATCCTGGTGATTTGGCCAGATGATACAAGCATTCCAATTTTGACAATTCATTGCTTGCCCCACTCATTTTCCATTTTCTGCCAAAATTTCAGATTCACATGCTCTACTTTCTGATCTATTGATAGAAACATCATTTCCACCAATGTCACCATGACCATCTATCTGAGCCCCAATTAGTTTTGGAAAACCGTTCATTCCCACACTAATACCACCTATTCTACCTGTACTGATGGTTGCAATGTTTGTTGCAGTACCCTCTTCAATGCCTTCATCACTATTGCATGAAACTTGCTGTACATTATCCACACTCTCTGTAGAATTTTCCCTTCTATCATGGTAGCATGTATCAAGCTTGTTTCTAGTATTGTCTTCTGCATC
>LPNX010192828.1:21000-121531 GCA_001517045.1 Pseudotsuga menziesii | reverse complement strand
TAGCTCTGTGCTTTCCCCCAAGGTCACACTTCTCCCACTTTCTCAAGTGAGGAGACAGCTTTCGGAAGATTTTTGCTGCTGGTGTGCAATCGGCGGACAACACCCGCTACCCCCCAAAAAAGAAATACCTGAAAAAATGTGATGATGATGTCATCATCATGTTTTTCAGGTATTTCTTATTTTTGGGGTAGCAGGGTCCGTCAAACGTATGCATTGTGGGTACTCGTTGGATGCAGAATTAAATTCCACATCCAACGATCTCTCCCGCTCATAATTTGAGTAAAAACACAGGGATATATGTTGAAAATACGAACAAAAAAAGTAGTTTTTTCATTTTTCCTCCAAAATTAATAACTATTATTTTATTATTTTCCTTAGGAGGCCCATTTTAGACCTCAAATTTCCTCTAATGTCTCCCAATAGGAACATCAGGGTATAATATATAAAATATACAAGTGAATACATTCTGAAGTTACAAATACATCAACAAATTTTGTAGTAGTCATATTGCACCTTACACTCCTATTGTGAGAGTACCTTCAAAAATGTGTCGTAGGCCTAGTAGTGGTGTTACCATTCATGGAACTTACCCTAGACATGTGAATATGGGGGGCACAAGTTACATCTCTTCCCATATTCCATCATGTTCAACACCAGTTCCTTCAAATGCATTTTTGACGACACATCCTCCTCCTAATTCCCATCATCCTTCAGGATGGAGTACTACCATTAGCCACATTCATCATGCATATACTCACACCATAGTGTCACAAGGCTATGTGCCTCCTCATGTGTCACCAGGGTATGTACCACCTTATGGACCATCTTATGGAGCATCTTATAGGCCATCCTATGGAGCATATTATGGAAAAACGTATACACCTTATGGGTCAAATTATCAAACAACTTATCATTCTCCTAACTATGGATTCATATCACCCCAACCTCAAGGTACCCTAGACTACAATATGTCCATGCAGCCCTATATGGGTCAAATGAGAGGAGGTTACTATCCCAGTGGCCAAGGCTATGGTGTTTATAACAATCAGACCTATGTGAATATAATCTCCCCTGCGGATATCAATGGGTTTGAGGGACATATCAATAGCTCTCTAACACTAATTAGATAATTTTAGCACAATGGATTAATCAAACAAATATTAAAATTCATTTTTCAATATTTGTTTCATGACAAAGTCCTTTTAATTACAAATAAATTAAAATAAATTCAATAATTATTCAAATGTCTGATCTAAGGGATGGAAAGGATTACTAACACCTTCATCACATATCCATTCCAATCCAGTTCGGACATAAATTCCACATCTAAATTCCATTTACTCTTAATCATGATTAATTAGTAATTAATGTTCCAATTACAATACTTAATGACAATTAGTGCATAATTGATGGTAGTTATCATAATTTCATTTGTTTATCACTTAACCATTGTTTATCAATTCCAATTGCTAACTAACACCTAATAACATGTAAATAAGGCTAATTACCATTTTCCAATTAATTAAACATAGTAATTATGAAAATGATTCCACGAGAACTAGTTAACTAGTTGTTCAATACTAAAAAATAGTCTTGCACAATTTTGACACATAACCATGCCAATGAACCAAAAAGTGAACCTACATCCATTATAAACATATTTAAGCATGTATGTACAACAAAATAAAGTATTTTCGTAGATCTGATCCAAGTACATAAACGAAGGATATTTCAAGTTCAACCAAAACAACTAGTTAATAAACGTTGCCGGGAATTCAATCAAACCAAACGTACCAAGTTTCGATGCATAAAGAGGTGAAGGTACATATATGAAAAATAACATTCTATAGCACAATTAAAGCACCAATAATAGAGAATATGGATGTACATTCATCTATTACCAAAACAAAGATTCGAATCCAAAAACTATTTTCCAATTTCACTGCAATGTACATAGTTTTCAATAGAACTTCCCAAATGCCAAATAAAGAGTGATATATGAATATTGTATCTCATTTCAATAATATCATGGATCAATTAAATTAATATGGTTGTATATTTCCACCAATATACATTCCATTAAACAATTCACAAAATAAGTTAATTCTACTCATATGAATTGAGTAGTAATTCTAGGAATCACTAGAATATTTAAATCCACAGCTTGTAGAATAATTCAAATGCAATTCCAAATCTAAATAAAATGTTCTGTCATTCATAACAGAGGTATATCTCATTCTAACATTTTTTCAAACACTTCATATGCAAAGTCACAAATGTACTCAAAACAATTCCATTGAAGGAGCTAGAAATTGGAAATTGATCTAGAATTTCGCTAGACATTTCCCCAACACTACCAAGAATATTTATCCTCGCATTATCACACAAATTTTAATATTATTTATCACATATAAACATAAAATTAACACTCACTCATTTTGACAAAAAATTCATATGATAATTTTCCAAGCTATGCCAAACAGTCCGATTGAAGAACTAGTTTTTGAATAAAAGTTTGAAGCATCAAAGGGAAGTGTCTTAAACCATTTCGATAATACTGCACCATCAAAATACATAGTATGTAATGAAAAGGGGAATAAATATCAGTTCTATAGAATAGGTACCAAATAATTATTTTTCAAACAATTTGTGCACAAAATCCCAAAAACTAGTTTCTAATTCCTTCATAATTTTTTTTTGCATAAATAGATTGAATTCTATGAGAAATTTATTCCACAAATAACTCATATGTTTAATAAAATATTTCATGTGAATACATAAATAAATCATATCATATCCAATTAATTAACTTAAATAAACCTGAAATAAATCACTTATCTTATCAATACGCAACTGGCATCATCCAGACCACATTCCACCCAACCTTGGCACTCCCAAGCCAGATCTCACTTTGACAAGACACCCCTGAGATGAGGCCACATATCCACAATAGAGGTTAAATTAATAATAACTCAAGTATCATATTGAGAATCCAAAAATATATTTTTCACCACATACTTCCTCTTCCACCGCAATACCAGGTGCAATGGTAATCTAGACCCCCTAGGCCATCAAGATATCACCATTCACCATAAGGATTTATGTGCAGGTCAAGGACAAATCCCAGCAATGGAAACAAAGGAACATCAAAGGTATGAAAAACCATAATCAACAACTATCTAAACCAACCATGAAAAACAACCCCCAAACTAAGGATATCAAACATGTATTTATAGACCAAAGAAGGTAATTCTATCTCAATGGGTCAAAATCAAACCATGATAATCCAACTTGAGTCAATTCAAGGGGGGTAATTCAACCACAAGATGTTAGCTCTAATACAACCCAAATAATTCAAATTTCAAGGAGAATGACTCCAAGCCACTCCACCCAACTCAAAATTAGTGAGGTGAGGTGTCACACAAGCCAAGGCATCTTCCCAAAATAGAAAAGGGGGGTACAAAAGGATTTACACAAGAGTTACACAATAATTTACACAATTATTTACACAAGGAGTTACAAAACCACCAAAGGGTCTAAATCAACAAGTGGCACCCACCCAAACACTAAGGAGGCCCACTAAATCATGAATTAGGATCAATAATACCAACATAGGATAACTTAATCAAAAGTTGGGTCATTTGTACAATGTTTGGGTGATCATCAATTAATAAAGACACTAAGGCATAAATATGGATCAAGATCAACCAAACAAGTTCTAAAGTGCTAATCCTAATCCCCCTCACATTGTGTATCTAATCCTCCCATACTATATTAATGGTCCTCAACGTGCTAGTTGTTTTCATTAATTAATTATTTAAAAAATACTAATAATGTCTCTAGGTCCTTAAAGACCTTTTTCTGGCACCCCGTGCAACAATAATAAATGATTATAAATTACATATTGTTAGTTTTTCAACATTCAAGCTAGCATTATGTTAGGATCTTTAACTGAGAGAACAACAAGTACATCAATCAAACACAAGAGACAATGAACACAGTGTTTTTCCTTAGGGAAACCATAAATGGATAAAACCCCTCAACTTCCTCAGAGATAGAATCAACACAAAAGGTAAAACCCCAAAATAGTAAGATGATCTTCCGACATTAGTAACCTTCTTTTTGTCTAGCCTAGTGTATTCTCCTTCCTCAACAATGCACTACACTTGAGTGTGTTTGTGATGTGTGCTAAATAGAGAGTTTAGCTCTTTATTTATACTAATATCGGCATGACTAAATCCCTACTAGGGCCAACCTCTCTAGGAGAGTCTAAGAACCCTACTACCTTGAAACTGTGGGGACTTTAACCCTTAGACAATAGGAGGGTTACCCGCAATGACTTGTTTACATTATAGATCTTCCCGATCGGAACATCGGGGCATGTCATGACATGATAACATCCTAGAATAAACATTGGGTTACAATAGATAAGAAATACAAGTGAATACATTCCGAAGTTACAATTACATTAACACTCCCTCTTAACTAGGAAGGTATTATCTCGACACAATTTTCATCACTGGTCTTCTTCACTGGATCTTCTCGTCATCTGCATCTCCAAGTCATATTTGTCTTCAAGTCATCTTTATCTTCATGCCATCTTCATTTCTGGATCTGGATCATCACTCGATCTAGATCATCATCACTGGATCTGGATCATTACTCGATCTGGATCATCACTAGACATCATCACTGGATCTAGATCATCACTCAATCTAGATCATCACTGTTGGATCTAGATCATCACTTGATCTAGAACTCTCGGAGTCATCATAACTAGATATGGATCATGGCTCGTTTTGGATCTCCTCTGGTCATCATCATATGTGCTATCTCATGATTCTTCTCATTACAGGAAGTTCTACAAAGCCAGCCTTCTTTCATGCTAGTTATAGACCTAGCCATCATGTAGGTATTCTTCAGTGCTTATATCTGACCTACTAGTCAGAATGGCCTGCCCAACACTTACATCTGACCTACTCATCAGAAAAGCATGCCCAACACTAACATCTGATCATGTAGGAGCCTATAATCACATCAGAAAGGCCCAGCACTCACATTCACCATCATGATAGGACATCACTATCATCTGTGAAAAGGCTTTAGCACTTACATCTAACCTGGTAGGAACCAAATCCTGCACCCTCGTAAGAAAGGCATGCACTCACATCTGACCTGGTAGGAACCAAATCCTACACCCTCGCTAGAATGGCCCCTAGTCCTAGACTGAGCTACCTGGTAATGGACCAGGTGCCTCCATTCTTGTGGAGAATGGCAGTTTCCCTTATATCTGACCTGGTAGGAACCAAATCCTACATCCTCGCTAGAATGTCCTACACTCATATCTGACCTGGTAGGAACCAAATCCTATAGCCTCAACAGAATGGCCTCCAGTCCTAGAATGAGCTACCTAGTAACGGACCAGGTGCCTCCACTCTCCTGGAGAGTGGCAGTTTCCCTTACATATGACCTACTAACCTACTCGTCAGAATGGCTAGCACTCATATCTGACATGGGAGGAACCTAATCCTTTAGCCATGACAGAATGGATCAGCTCTTATATCTAACCTGCTCTTCAGAATGGCTCTTTGAATCCCAGACTGAGTGTTCCTAGTAACTGACCAGGTACCTCCATTCCTAGAATGGCATTCAACAATCATATCTGGCATGGAAGGAACCAAATCATCACCCCATGATAGAATGGCTCATCCCTTACATCTGACCTACTCATCAAAATGGATTTCAGACTCATCACTTCCCCTTGGAAGGGACCTCGATCTGTAGAACACCAAGCTCCTCCCTAAAGTACTCAAACTTCACTCTGGTCAATGGCTTCATCAACAAATCAGCTATCCGATCATCCATCGCAACATACTGGAGTTTCACTGCTCCCCTCTGCACCATATCCTTGATATAGTGATACTTGATCTCGATATGCTTTGACTTGTCATGGAACACTGGATTCTTTGACAACTCCACACAACTCTGGTTGTCACAATGTATACAAGTAGCATCCAACTGGAGATCAAATAAATCAGAGAGTAGCTTCCTCAGCCATACTACCTCACAACTAGATGAATAAGCTGCAACATACTCTACTTCATTTGTACTCAATGCCACACAGGATTTCTTCCTATTAAACCAAGAGATCACACCTGATTCCATAATGAAGCAACACCCTGAAGTGCTCTTCCTATCGATGGCACTGCCTACCCAATATGAATCAACATAAACCTCCAGGTTAATCTTCTGATTCACATCATACTTGAGCCCATAATCAACTATACCCCTCAGGTACCTCAGAATATTCTTTGCAGCAATCAAGTGAAAATTTCTTGGATCTGTCAAGAACTGGCTCAAGGTGTTCATAGCAAAGCAAATGTCTGGTCTTGTGTTCATCAAGTACATCAAGGACCTGATCATCTGATGATACATCGTAGCATCAACTAACTCTGATGAAGCATTGCTCAATAGCTTCAAGTTCAATGCCATAGGTGTGGCCATGGCTTTGTAGTCCATCATCCCAAACCTCTTTAGGATCTATACTACATACTTCCCTTGTCTAAGGAATATTCCATCTACACTCTACTACACCTCCATGCCTAGAAAATAATGTATCATACCCAAGTCCTCCATTTCAAACTCAGTAGCAAGCTTTCTCTTCATGTCAGCAATCAACCCATCCACACCTGTCACAAATAGATCATCTACATATAGTAGAAGCATCATTGGGTTGCCATCTTCAACCTTGTAATAAAGGTTGGAATCTACTTTACTCTTGGTAAATCCCAAACTAGATAGAAAGTTGTCAATTCTTCCATACCATGTCTTGGGTGCCTGTTTCAAACTGTACAGGTCTTTCTTCAATCTGCACACATGAGACTCCCTGTCATGTGTCTCAAAACTGAGTGGCTATTCTACATACACTTCCTCTTCCACAACACCAGTCAAGAAAGTAGTCTTGACATCCATCTGGTTTATCTTACATTTCATCATTGCAGCCAGAGAAAGTACTGATTTGATGGAAGTGTATCTGGATACAAGTGAAAAGGTTTCTTCATAATCTATTCCTTCTTTCTGAGATAAACCCCAAGCCACAAATCTTGCCTTATATTTTTCAATGCTACCATCTGCAGCATGTTTGATCTTGTGCATCCATTTGGAAGTTACAACTGAATTCCCATCTGGTCTTGGGACAACATCCCAAACATCATTCTTCATGATTGATTGGTATTCTTCGATCATAGTAGACTTCCATTCTTTCCGTTATGTCGCTTCTTCATAACTAGAAGGTTCTTTATCAATGAAATCACATAGTAATGCTACATACTTGGAGTAGGATCTGGTCCTCTTTCTTTCTCTATGATTTTCTTCTGGAGCCCCATATCTTTCTATACCTTGGATAAGTTCTTGTCCCAAGTAGGTTTCCTCTTATGACTATTCTTCTCCAAAGGTGGATCTATAGGTCTTTGTGGTTCTTCAAATTCTCGATCTTCTTCTTGAGTTTCTTCGTTCATGGTTGTATCATGAATTATGGGTGCTTCTGCTTCTTCAGGTTCTTCAGCAGGTCTCTTTATGGATTTTTTGTAAGTTTTGTATTCATCAAATGTCACATCCCTACTGATGTCAATCTTCTTGTATTCTAGAAAATATATTATGTAAGCTTTCAAACTTTCAGAGTATCCCACAAATATACCCTTCTTTCTTGAAGGATCTAATTTTGTTCTCGTCTATTTTGGAATGTGTATGTACACAGGACAGCTGAATATTCTGAGATGGATGAATTTTGGTTTCTTACCAGAGAATACTTCTTTAGGAGTCTGGTTCTCTAGTACTCTATGTGGAGTATGGTTCTGTACATACACCGCTATTCTGGCAGCTTCCGCCCAAAGATGCATAGGAAGGTCTTCATCATGAAGCATTACTCTTGTGGCTTCCATGATAGTTCTATTCTTCCTCTTTGCAATCCCATTCTGTTGTGGATTATAAGGAGTGGACAACTCCCTCTTAATCCTTGATTCCTTACATAGCTCTTTGAAATCATTTGAAGTGAATTCTCTACCATTATCTGATCGAAGGGTCTTGATCTTCTTTTTAGTGTGGTTCTCGATCAAGGATTTGAATTCCTTGAACTTGCTGAATACTTCGTATTTGTTCTTGATGAAGTAAACCCATGTATTCCTATCAAATTCATTAATAAAATAAACATAATAAGCATACCCTCTTAGTGAATTTGATGACATAGGACTGCATACATCGGAGTGGATGATTTCCAAGATTCCTTTTGCTTTGCTTTCACTGCTTGGAAATTTCTTCTTTGTATTCTTTCCTTTCCCACATCCTTTGCAGACCCCATCATTTTTTGCTTGGATTTTTGGAAGAACTTCAACAGCGTTGCTTGGAACTGGTAGTGCTTTGTAATGCACATGTGCAAGCCTTCTATGCCAAAGTTCCCTTGGGTCTATTATGTCATGGACCAAGGCTTGTTTTGGATGGCCCTTTAATTTGTACAATCCTCCTTGTTCTCCAATCACCACCGCATCATCGATAGTCTTTCCATTTGGCCACATGATGACTTGACCATCTATGAATGCAACTCGCATTCCTTTTGCATCTAATGCTGAGATGGAGAGGAGGTTCTTCTTGAGTCCTGGCACAAACAATACTTCCTTCATTGTCAAATACTTTCCAGAGTCTATCTTATTGGAATATTCCCGACTACCTTTTATTGGATATTGGTAGTCATCTCCTAGCTTCACCTTGTGAGGTGATTCATGTTCTGACAGTCTCACAAAGGATTCCTTGAATCCTTCCATTTGTTTGGAAGCCCCGCTATCTATGATCCAATAATTGCTTCCATGAGTAATGTTTCCTATGAGAGCAGAAATCAAAACATAGTCATCCTCACTTGAAGAATCTTCCCTTTCATATCTGGTTCTTTTCTTGGATGGTTCATCATCCTCTGTAGCATGAGCATGATGTCTTCTTTTGTTGCTCCTTTTTGTTAGTTTTTGTTTCTTAGGACAATTTCTTGCATAATTTCCTGCTTCATCACATGTATAACATATGATCCTAGAAAAATATTTTCTAGTGAGAGTGTTTACCTCTGGAGTGATGAGATCTTCTTTTGGTTGACTTAGAGTGTACCATGAGAGCTTGATCTTCACTTCCCATCTTTTCTTCTCGAGCTGATATCCAAGCTTCTTCTTGAGAGCACTCTTCCCATAGTCTACTAAACTTGACTAACTTCTTTCTAGCATAGATCCCTTGGATGAAAGAATCCCATGAACTAGGAAGGCCACTCAAGGTAGTCATCACAATCTCTGCATTTTCCACTTCTTCATCTACTACTTCTAGTTGTTACTTGATCTGAGAAACTCTTGTGAAGTAAGACTGGATTGTTTCTGCATTCTAAATCTTCAAATTCTTTAGTTGGTTTCTCAGATTCATCTTCTGGTTTATGTTCTTCCCTTAAAACAATTTGGTTAGGGAATCAAACATAGCTTTAGGTGTCTTTAGGGAGGACACCTATGGTATGAGATTATCCTTGATAGAATCAGTAATGATTGTCTTCGCTATAACCAACTTCTTCTTATGCAAGGCCTTAGCCTCATCTCCCTCTGGAACTAGAACCTCCTCATGGATGTAGGAGTCTAACTCATTCTCTTCAAGGATCGAAAGTTATCATCTCCCTCAGGCTTTTCATCAAGCTTGGTATGATGAGACATCTTAACTGAGAAACTCAAATGGAAATACAAAATATTTTAGATCTTACTAGGTCAAGATGTCGGATCTGAATTTTGAGCTGAAATCTTGTAGAGCTAGTTCAAGAGAAAATTAGGGTTTTTATTTTTCGGAGTTTTGTCCAACCGAGTTCTTTGAAATTGATCCCTAACTTTGATTTTGGGGAGGATATCAATCCAGGCCTGGGCTCACTAAAAAATTCCTCTTCTGTGAAAATCCCTAATTTCCAGCAGTAGTGTCGGGTCCAAAACTGAAAAACCTCAGAATTGGATTCTGCTTCAACAGAAAGATGCACCATAAGGGGGAGAGTTATTCCACCTTACTTTTGCTGAAAATATATGGAGAGAGATCCACAAATTAGGAATCCCTAGTTCCCATAGTTTCACAGTGTCTTCTTCTCAGGTTAGCTCAGATACCATGTTAGTTTTTCAACATTCAAGCTAGCATTATGTTAGGATATTTAACTGAGAGAACAACAAGTACAGCAATCAAACACAAGAGACAATGAACACAGTGTTTGTCCTTGGGGAAACCATAAATGGATAAAACCTCACAACTTCCTCAGAGATAGAATCAGCACAAAAGGTAAAACCCCAAAACAGTAAGATGATCTCCCGATAGTAGTAACCTTCTTCTTGTCTAGCCCCAATGTTTTCTCCTTCCTCAACTATGCACTACACTTGAGTGTGTTTGTGATGTGTGTTAAATAGAGAGTCCATCTTTCTATTTATACTAATCCCTCCATGACTAAAATCCTACTAGGGCCGACCTCTCTTGGAGAGTCTAATAACCCTAGTACCCCGAAACTGTGGGGACTTTAACCCTTAGACAATAGGAGGGTTACCCACAATGACTTGACATGACTTGTTTACATTATAGATCTTCATGATCAAAACATCGGAGCATGACATGAAATGATAAAATATCAGAATAAACATCGGGTTACAATAGATAAGAAATACAAGTGAATACATTCTGAAGTTAAAATTACATTAACACATATGTCTGGGGCTTAACACACAGGGTATTATAGTGAAAAAGTATTTCTAGGGAGCATGGAACCAAATGGATCAACCTAGGCTCCTTTTCCTTTCGATGTTGAATTTACTTGACTTATCGAGATTGACTAATGACTTGGTATCTAATGATTCAGAATGGCCATTCCTTCCCGCTAATCTTCCTTCAGACATTACAAAGTTTGAAGGTAGACTAGTAAAGACCATGGTTAGCACTTTACGACTTTCCACCTGTGGTGCTCTTCGAACTCATTGAATCACAATTCAGTTCGTTTAAGGATAGTTTAATGCACCATCATGGTTCCTGAGATGAAGTTGTATATAGACTCTCTTGGGGGGACTTATACATCATTTAATGACTTAACTATGAGCTTCCTTAATCGTTTTTAGATACCTGTACAATATGATGCTGATACCGAACTCTTGTCGACATTTCGGCAGGATAATACCACCCATATCTCTCATCACATTCAAGAGTGGCATAGACATAAGAGATTTATTAAGGCCTTCATTCCACTAGAGTTTCTTTTGGAGTGGTTCCTCATGTCTTTATTACCTTATATAGCGAAGGATGTTTCCACATCCAGACTATTGAATCAGGAACAAGCTATCTTTCAAGCTCATTAGTTAGATTTTATTTATGTTCAATATGGGCTCTTGTATGAGATCCTACCAAATGTACCTAGATCAAATTTTGACCCTAAGTTCAAAACTTGGCCACATGTCGATGGCAATGTTGGCTCTGCAAGTGCTAAACCTGCAGACTTGGTTAGAAATCAAATGAATAAGTTGTCTATTAACAAGCCTGCAACAGGAAATGATACGTCTTCATCTCATCCTATCCAAACAACGAACATACTTTCAGTGCAATCATCAAACCAGAAAGGTAACCAGGAAACTGGACAGAATAAGAAGAAAGGTAAAAACAATTGAAAGGGTGTGAATACGAATGAAAATGCTAATAATGACAAGAACAACAATAATGATGGGGGGACAAGAAACCTAAACGTAAGGTTAAGTTTTCTTGTAAGCTTTCCAAGAATGATCACCTCACTCACATATGCCCTTGGATTGAAGATTCCTTGAAGATCATGGCATAGAGCCCAACTGTGTTGAAGGACCCTTTACAACAAAACTAGAATATGAACTTCAGGACCATGGACCCTCATGGTGATTCTACTGGGGCTCAAAACCCACCGAACGCCAGTAGTGGCCATGGCTGCATCAACATCATGTATGCCAAAAGTTTTGTGATGCATACTAAATATTATGGTATGTTGCAACCTGTCCTATGGAAAGAACCTGCTTTACCTAAGAGCCCTTTTCATATTGAAAAGCCTAGAAAAAATATTGAAACTCCAGCTTGCATTACTACGGGAGTATTAAAGTGTTCGAGGAAAAATCATAATTCCCAAGCCACCCAGAACTGTTTCATTGTCGAGGATTTGGGCTAGACTCCTTGTGCGATGTCTTCTTTAGAAGTTCTTTAGAATTTCCCTCCACAAAGGAAGGCCTTTTTCTCTGCTCTTGAGGTGGATGATGGAAGCTCTCCTTCAATGATTAAATTTGAAACTCATGGAGTCTAACCTCGCTTGCCTTACTAAGTGTCCCTTTTGGTTCATGTAGAGTGTCTAAAAAACATCATCAAGCACACATTCATTTATGAGGGCGCTACAACTTTCATGATGTCTTTAGCATGTTGGAATGGCTTGGGTTCTCCTACATTGTCTAAGTCTGGGACCATGTTGACTACATTTGATGGAAGATATTTTTGGCCGCATGGTATAACTTCCTTCCCTTGAGATCTAATTCGGAGGGAATATCGTTGCGATCGAGGTTGAGGTAGTTGATGTAGCCCTCGACTATAATCTTTTACTGGGAAGGAACTAGATTTATAACACACAAGCAGTCTCATCATCCCTATTACGGATTGTTTGTTTTCCTTTGGATGGGAATATTGTGACAATTGATCAGATTTTTATAATTCTAGTTCAAAAGCATTGTCAGGAGCTTCTATCCTGGCTATCGATCATTCTCAGTGGACAACTGAGAATGTGAGGGTGGGCATGTATCCTTCATTGATGGGAACTTTTAATGTTGTTGTTCCCATTCTTATGATAGGTTCTAGTATTGGTAAGGCCTCAACATCGTTTAGTTTGGTTCCTTTTCTCACTTCGCATATGGAGGATCCTTGGACTCTTCCTTCTCTAAGTACTTTAGGTGAAGATCGTATACCTCTCAAGATGGACATGTCATTGTCTACAACATTTGTGGCTTATCAATATAATCTTGACACTATTGAAGATTCTAGTCCTTCCTCTTCGCGGATGGAGGAGGGGGACCCTTATGGAATGCTTATTTTGGATGTTTCTTCATCTCACTCGCATGACTGCTTCAATGTCATTTTTCCAATGGATGAGGCTATTCTCAAAGCTATGCCTAGTGTGGAACTACCTTGGGGAGAGTTTCATCATAGATCTTACTTTCTTCCTAATATTGATGACATAGAGTGTGATGAATATAAGGTGAACTTTAGTGAGAAATTTGATAGGCCCATGGTCCCATTAGGCTCTTCTAGAAAGTATTCCAAAGGGAACATGGCCAACTTGTCACCAACTATACCTATCAACATTTATCGCATTCCTGGAAAGGTTGAAAACGTGTACATTCGGGTGGATTGTCCCCCTAATAATATTAGAGAATACAGCGAGCTTTTTAAATAATTTCGAGATGTGTTTTCTTGGTCATATGAGGAGATGTCGATAATTTACCCTCGCATTGTCAAGCACGGAATTAAAACCTATCTGGATGCTAAACCTATTTGATAATGTTTGTGTGTGATGAATCCTAGGAAAGTACTCATATTAAGGTGGAGATAGAGAAGTTTCCAGAATTTGGCTTCATCTATCCCATTCCCTTGATTGAGTGGGTGTTAAATCCAATTTTGATGGATAAGAAGCATGGAACGATCCATGTATACACTGATTTCAGAGACTTGTATTGAGCCTGTCCTAAGGATAATTTCCCCACACTATATATTGATCAGATTTTGGATGAGTATGTGGGGAGTGAGGTTTTATCCTTTGTGGATTGATTTTCAGGATATAATAAGATCCATATTGAACCCAAAGACCAACATAAGACTGCTTTGATTTATCCTTCGAGTATGTTTTCATATTAGAAAATTCCCTTCGGCCTTAAAAACGTTGGAGCTACTTTTCAACGGGCTACGACCTTCACCTTTCATGATATTAAAAAGATTATTGAATTTTATTTGGACGACTTAGATTCTCACTCTTGTATGAGGGTGCGTCATCCTTATCACTTGTGTTTGGTTTTCGAAAGATGTCACTATTATCAAATTCAGATAAATCCTCATAAGTTCATCTTTTGCATGAAGCTTGGTATCTTACTAGGGTTCATTGTTTCCAAGGAGGGTATAATGCTCAACCCTTTTAAAGTTGAGGCAATAGTTCCATTGTCTCCCTAGTGTAATATTCAGCATCTTGAATGCTTGCAAGGAATCACGGACTTCTTTAGAATATTTGTAGTAATTTTTTCCAATTTGACTAAAAGATTCATGCATTTGTTAAACAAATACATGCCATTTATCTCGGATGAACGAGCCTAGGAGTCTTTCGATTCTTTGAAGAGAGCCTTGGCATTAACCACCATGTTTATTCCACCTGACTATTGCCATGAATTTTTTATATATGTGGCCACATATCAAGATAATATTGGTATGGTATTGGTTCAAGAGGATGAGGAGCTTCATGAGCTTGTCATTTGTTATCTTAGCTAAAACCCTATTGATGTAAAGCTTCATTATACTCATGTCAAGAAGTTATCCTTAGCTACCATCCATGTGGTCCAATGTTTGAGGCATTATATTCTTCTTCACCAAACTTTTGTTATCCCTCATATATTATGAATTTCAGTTCCTCCTCACTAGAAGGATGATAGGGGGAAAGTACAATAAATGGATTATGATTTTTCAATAATTTAACCTCGAGTTTGCTTCATCAAAATCTAAGAAGTCGCTAATTTTTGCTGAGCTCATATCTAATTTTCCTAGCTTGGATGAAGGAGAGGTTCATGAGGAATCTTTCATTGATGAGCACATTTTTCTCATTTTGACTACGGACCCATGATATGGGGACATTATTTTTCACTTGCAGACCTTGAAAATTCATTTTCACCTCTCACAAGATGAGCATCGACGTCTACATCATGTAGCGAAGAATTACCTCATTGTGGATAACACTTTTTACCGTTATGGGGTTGATTCCATTTTTCCTCGATGCTTAACTCACGAAGAGGCTGAGGTTGTGCTGAATGATTTCCATGGAGGTGCGTGTGGTGTTCATTTATCTAGGATCTCTACAGCTCAAAATATTTTGATAGTAGGATATTTTTGGTCATCCATATTTAAATATTGTGCTAATGTGGTCAAGCGATGCCATTATTTCCAAGTATTTGCATGGAACATGCATTCACATCCTTCCCCTTTGCATGCAATTATCATTGTCGGTCCCTTCACTAAGTGGGGGGTCAATTTTATAGATTGCAACCCAACTTCAGTTGGGGGGAACCACCACATTATAGTGCCTGTTGACTATTTCATGAAATGGGAAGAGGCTATACCCACTATTGAAGCCGGTGGAGAGAAAACCACACATTTCATATTCAATCATATTATCACCCAGTTTCATATGTTGAAGGAGCTTGTCACTAACCATGGCATGAAATTTCAGAATAAGATGATGGATAAGTTGTCTTTGAAGTTAGATTATAAGCAATAACATTACTCTTATTACTATCCTCAAGTGAATGGACAGGTTGAAGCAGTGAATAAATCACTTAATTCCATTCTCCAATGAACCATTGCACAAAGAAAGACCAATTGTAATATCATGTTATATCCTGTTTTGGGGGCTTACCGAAGCATGGTCAAGAATGCCACCATTTTTTCTCCATATCAACATGTGCATGGGGTGGATTCAATCTTACTGGTTGAGTGTGAAATCCCTTCTTTGAAGCTAGCCATGGAGATTTTACCAGAGAATTCCACATTGGAAGAGAGTTTCATCCACTTGGAGAAACTTGATGAGCAGTTTCGAGATGCTTTAGTGGCTGTTGAGATTAATAATCATCCTACTAAAGTCCAATATGATCAGTCTATTCATCCTAGGAGGTTTAGTGAAGGTGACTTGGTCCTTTTGTGGGAACAAGCTAAGGAACCCTTAGGGGAAGGAAAATTTAACCCTATGTGGCATGGGCCTTACGTGATCAAGTGAGTATTAGAGAAAGGTGCATATGAGTTAGTCGATTATGAAGGGAAAGTCTTGGTAGATCCTAGAAATGGGCTCTATCTTAAAACGTACTATGCATGATTCTCGACTGAGGCTGATTTGTTGTATATTATTATACATTTGTGTAGCTTGGTATTCTTGTGGTGATCGAATTCATTGACTTGCTTCTGTTTGCTCTGGAAGATGTCAATAGTCTTTGGTTTATGTAGGATTCACTGATCGTACTAACCACCACACTCAAAACTCAGCTTCAACTGCTTGGGTAATTTATACTCCTACATGTCAAGTATTGTCTTGAGGAAGTGTTCATCTATGACCTTCATCAAAAAATATTTCTGAATATAGTGTCATCATTGAGTTGTTACGTGATTCCCTATCACATGGTATTCACTCTCTTGAGGTACATCTTGATTCGTAGTTAGTGGTATCACAGTTAAATGGCTTGTATCATGTTAGGGATATAAGTTTGTTATGAAGGTTCTTGTGTGTAAGATTGCTAGAATGACAAGTTTAGAACATAACATACATCCATATTACAATAAATTTTAATCAATTTGTTGATTCATATGCAAATTATGTACTAGATTGGAATTTGTTTCATAGATAATAAAGCATTCATAAACATATTTACACATGTAAATAAAATAATTGATCATCATAAGTATTTTTCATTAACATATAAGTCCAAAATGTGGTGTCATAATACATAATGTCATATACAAAATTGGGGCTTCTAAGCCATCAATATATACTACACGGTCATACAACAAAACATACACTTAGGGCTCTATGCTTGGGGAGTAGGAGGGTGTTGATCATGATAACACACTATGGCTCTAGCTAGTCGATGGAATAAGCACACCCATGTGCATGGCACATCCACCACTTGGCACCGCATGGCCTCAGGAAAGTTCTCAACTTGCTACATGGGAACTCTATGTGTCAATAGAACAAAGTTCGTGTGAATTCCTTTGAGCGTATGATTTGCATCCACACCCATGATATCGTCCCCTCTTCTCCTCTGTCGATGACAAGGGAAACCATCTGGATATCTAGGTCCCACACTTGCATATACATTACCAAGTATTAATGTATTTCATCACACCAAAAACATGTCTTTTTGATTTCATATATAAAAAAACAAAACAAAATTTAATAATTCAAAAAACAAGTTTCAGTCGGGATCGTTACCTATCTCCCCATATGGAGGTCCTGGTGGAATGGGAATATTAGGGTCTCCACGTAAGTCTATCCCCTCATAGGGGTAGGTATCTATGGAAATGATTTTTCTGTGCCACCAGAGAAATAAGTATGCAAGGTAGGGGTTGGACACTCAACCCCCTCCTAGTCTCTACATGACATTCTCCTAGAATATCTGAGCCGAATCTCGAGCATCGTGTGGGGGAATATCAACTCTTGGGCTTAGCCCTAACACACACTCAAAAAATAAAGCACTCAAGATACTTTTGAAGCCAAATTTCCTCATCCTTCCCACCTTGTAGTCTGTGAGTTTCTACTTCATGTTGCTCAGTAGTGAGGTACTCGAATCTCAAATGGTAGGTTGCATACACTCCACCACATAGAATATCAATGGTCTAGAATCCTAGTGGAGGGATTCCAATCCCACAATCCTTCCACAATAGTATGGCCTTTAGCCCTAGGTTCTGGATCGATTTCATTAGGACTTGGATCCCAACCTTTCCTGTATTTGGGAGGCAATAAACAACAATGTATTCCTCTATGGTGAGACCACCTCCTATCCCACGAGCTCATAGTTTCACCACTTCCCCTCTATGGGATAATCTTGTAATGAAATAGATATCCTCAACCTCAAGGGTGAGGGGAATCTTGTCTAGTTGGAATGTCTTCAAGTTAGGATCCCAATAGTCTACCAGCATTTGGAGTAGCATTGGGTTTTCCCTCAAGCTACCAAGGCACCAGAACTTGTATAAACCAGAAGACTTCAAAGCTTGTTGAACCATTAAGTCAGCTTGCATGTCCCTGTAAACGTCTTCATGATCACATTCTCTCTAGCACAATAATTTAAAACATTAATTAGCCTTTGACCTTGAATTTGTTATTTGAATCCCTATACACGACTGTTTTCAAAATAGTCACATACATATGCGGGTATCGCAGTTTTTTTCCATGTATGTCGAGCCTTATACACGAAAAAACAATTGATTTCTGCATGGGACAGAACTGCCGATTTTGGGATTTCCCAAAGTAAAAAATTGACCATGAAAATGAAAAGTAAAAGCATGAAAATTAAAGAGTACTGATTCTTGTTCGGATTAGTAGGATCTCATAGATGTTAGATATATCTAGACATGACTCAGGATCAATTATATGCTTTATAGTAAGTACATAAACATGTACAACAAAGCATGTGTTTTGTTACCTACTTGGTACAAGTGTATGTGGATTCAAACATGTCTCGGTAAGTGAAAGTAAGTTTCACAGACATATGGATTTTGACTAGTACGGTGATAAAGAAATATCACATCAAAGATATATCTCAGATAGAGCCATATTGTAAAGCAGTAAAACATTACAAAGTTCCTATTTACTTATACCCAATACATGGTGCAGAAAGGAGTTGGGTAACTCCTATACATATCTATGGATGAGAAAATTTTCCATCATATTTACTAAGCCTCTTTCCATAACATCTTGGTATAGTATAAAAGACTACTCTAGTTGAACATGGAGTATTGATGTGTCTTCAAAGGAAACAACAATTAAAATTCCTCAAACTAGTTACTCATGGTATATGACTCATGCATCCAAGGGATGTGATACATTGTGTAGAGAATCCACATGAGAGGATATATTGTTAAAGTCTCATAGACTATTCATACTCAAGAAGAGTTATAGTTTGGACTGTCAAAGAATAGTTACACCTTCTAGAGAGGTAGTTGGGGTGTTTTAGTACAAAAAGAAGGATCACTGAGAAAGTGATATTTCCTTGAAGAACATCATAGAGAATGGAAAGCTCACAAAGAAATTCTCAATATAGAAGAAGATTATTGAAGTCAACAAATATTGAATATTGAAATAAAATATCCCAGAATTTATTTATGCATGATTTACACATTTGATGTATAATGTTGTATATCATGGATATGAAATGAATTGTTTCGAGTTTAGATAAACAACATTCTAGATTGGTTCTAGATGATTCTACTATGCATAACAAGTTGGTTTGTCTCTGAATAGGCATATTGTGTTTATTCTTAGTAACTAAGCATGTGTTTGAGTACCTTTTAGTTACATTAGAATAGGATATTTATTGTATTTGACACATGGTAGACCTATTGCGCTATCCAACTATTATATTAGCCTTAGATAATCCATGTATATTGTGGTTAGTACTACATAATCCAAGTATTGCAGCTAGTACTACAGAAAAAAAAGTGTATTTTGGCCAGTACTAAGAAAAGTGTATTGCAGATAGCACTACCCGCTCAAGAGTAGTGTAGCTTGGGAAGATACCTACTAGGGTGAAAAAATTGATCCTACATTTATTAGGTTTTAATATTCAATATTTCTAAAAAAAACTATGCGTTGTGTTTGAAAAAATGGAGATGATGTTGTAATTCATTGAAGTCATGGTCCTATAAAGCAAATATTACATTACATAGTTACAGATGAGCGGATTGCAAATTTGTGGACAAGCCACTAACAGTGACAAAGTTGAGATACTTAAGAGATAAGATTGGTGTGGAAGTAACCTCCTGGTAAAGTAGAGAATGTATCCCTTGTTGAGAGGGAGTGTTGATTGTACAACATCAGGAGTCATTCTCCAAGACTTGTGCGGTATCAAGACAATACATTGTGTTGTATCAAGTATTAAGTATCCTCATATGATTGAGGTCGTGATGTTGTATTGTAGAGATTCTGAGTGATATCAAGTTGAGTCTTGCGAGTAATATCAAGATTAGATTGGTGTTGTATGAATTCAATGATACACATAGACGATACCTTATGAGAATGGATCTCCAATTGTGGAGATGATCCTTTGTCGTATCAAGATTGAAGTCTTGTGTTCTATCAAGATTGTGGACCTCCATTTGTTAATGTGGTTACACTATATGATATATTTCTAGTCATGGTCACTGAGTGATATAAGTCTACTTTAGGTCTTAGCTACCCCTAGAGTGCATTACTTTAGAATATTACTATATGGCCTAGAGTAATATATATGTTCATCAATATGTATCAAATAATTATTTTTAGCATGATATGATAATATGGAGAAATGATACACATATGGGCCATGCATTAATTAATTAATGATAGCGAGATAAAGCATAGAGAAAGAGAATTCAAATTTACCATGGAAATGTATGAGTGAACTCAAGTTATAAAAATTGATTAAAATATGAATCCCTCAATCAATGCCTCGATCAAATCATCAGTTGAACTATAAATGAATGTAATCAATTAAGTGAAGAAGAGATTAATGTCCATCAATCAACATGCATTGGTTAACTAGAGGTCCACACAAAAGTTAATAATATAAATTTTTCATGGATTGCATTGAGAGTGAAGCACTGATGACAATTTAGTTATCCTATTAATTAAGTGATCAACAGTTAGCTAATGATTGATTTCAAATTAGTTATCATTCACTTCAAGTAATTTATGATTCAATTCAACTTAGTTCACTTTCAAATGAAGAAACTGCAGATTCAATTAGATCTAATTGAGGAAAGGAAGGGTGTTAATTTTTTCATGTAGGGATTTCTATTTATCTCCTCCTTATAAATGAACTATGTTGTGCTCTCAGTATGTTTATTGATCCTCCTATGTGATACCTTTGGAATGTTATGGTTGTTGTCTTCTTATTAGCATGCTAGGATTATCACAAGTTCAATATAGTTTCATACATTTTTTTTGCAAGGTTACATTAGATCTCTCTTCTCTATTATTTTGCTGATATCTCTTATTGGGAAATCAGCTTATGTGTTGTAAACCATTCTTTGCAAGTCGATCTATCATACTCAAATAATTGCTAGGATTTTCGTCCTCTATGTTTGGAGGATTTTTCCATGGTATATCTTGTCTCTAATGGTTAATTGATTTATATTGTTGATTTATGGAGCTTATTTATATGACCATTTTATTTATTAGATTTATATATGGCTGATATATGTGGCTGATAAATATGTGGATAATTTATATGTGACTGATTTATGAGAATCATATGTGCTGGAATTGATCAATAAAATTTTTAAAGTTCAAGCATATATGTTTTTTCTCAAACATCAACATGTTTTTGGTATGATCCATTTAACATTTCCATCTTTTGATGTTGATGCTAATGTAAATTCATTATCCTGTAATAATTCTTTTAATCATATAATTTATTACGCTTCCACAATTTTGAGTTGTTATGCTCTTATTTTTAAATTATTTTAGTGTTTAAAATATTATATTTTTGTATTTAATATTTGTTATAGAGTCTTTGTAGTGGGGAATCAATATGGCCTTTTTATCTGAAATGTTTTGTTATGATTTGTTTTACATTCATGAATTTTGATGTTGATGTTAGAAATATAAGAATCAACCTCGTAATGTTGATATGGAAGAATAAAAGTTCAGTTATTTTAATTACCATCCGACAATTTAATTAAAATGGCCCTTTCTACATTTATTTTAATTATGATGTAGCTTCCTCACACTTTTGATATGTGGGTGAGGAGGAGAAGTAGCACTGCCCATTTATCATTGTTTCATAGTTAGAGTGATTAGGAGTGAGGAAGTGAAGAAGGAGCATGGGCTCTTCATCTTTGTGCTTAATATTTGTCGGAGGGGCCAGTGGTTCCTTATTTTGTTCACCATTCTTGATATATATACAATAGAAGAAGGGGAATTCAACCCTTTTTGTACTTAGTAATCTTGATATTTCCCTAATACAAGATAATTATGATCGACCATGCCACATTATATGAACAATGCAACATAGCTAAAGGAGAGTTGGGAAAGTTGTTGAAGATTTTTCATTGATATCAACATGGAAGAGTTGACGTGCTAGTCAGATGATGTGGAATAACTAAAAATACCAAGATTATGAAGTAGAAATTATGTGGTAGTGAGGAATTCCATAATATTTTTTGTGTAAATAACAAAAGGAATAATGAGACAATTCTATAGAATGATATGTTCCATCTACGTAAGATATTGTTCCTTCCTCCCTGTGATAGTATAATTGATTGAATCGATATGACAAATGATGAAAAATCATGTCAAAATATAGGCATCCTAAGTTGGTGTGTCATTTTAAAACAAAATTACAAGTTCAACTTTACAACACAATCACAATCAAGTTTCCCCATCCATTTAATAGCTTGTACATCATTACCCCCAAGATTTAACATATAACCCATCATTTCATGCATAGTCCATGATGTGCAGATGGCCATCTAACTTTCATTCTAGGTCTATATATGGACAATAGCATACCTTGGTTATCTGTAGTTTCATCATCTCATCCTTGTCCCTTGGAAGTGATGCAGATAGTCCTTCCATCTTTTGTATTTTTGTCCTTGTTGTTGTACAAGATGATCTCCACTTTAATATTGATTCTCGTAGCTTCTATGTAGAATAAATCATTGATCATTATGAACCATGACATAGTTTAAGTCATGTATGGAGATTCAAATATTTCCAATACTGCTATAGTTCTACCACTATGTCATGAGAAGGTTGAAGATGTAAAGAATCAACTATGTAGTACTCATCCTAATTTTTATTGTTTATGTCTAAGATAAAGAAACTCTTAATTTGTGAGTTCGAACATATGGATCTTAACAAGATTTATACAATATTTGTTTTATGAGAAACTGACCTTAGAACTTAATAGAGAAGTGACAATGCATCCTTCATTTTGTATTTGTAGACGAATATAAAATTTCAACTAAAACTTTGTTTCCACGGCCTTTCCTATTGCACCAAAATGGTTTGTGTGATGTGATTCCAATTGTAAAAGATATGGAACTAGTTTGTTAAATAATATAGTTGAATTTTGTTTGAAACAAATAAAATCAATGGATTTTTGTATATTCAATTATGTGATTACAATACTTGTAAATGGTTGACTTTGATTTTTAAAAGTGCAAAAATAGAACTTGAAAATGCCAAAACCGGTTTCAAAATTACAATCTTAAGTATTGGATGTGTCAAAATCAGCCTTTCAAAAGTTAAAAAATAGGTTATAGTGAGGAATTGAAGGTCGAGATGGGCCATGGGCCCTTTCTAAAAATGAACTTGGTATTTGAGTGAGGAAATGGATTTCTTATCTCGTATTGGTAATTTTGGGAGGAATATTTGAGGAGAACTAAACATGTCTGCCCTTGCTTCATTTTAATGAGTAGAATGGAAACTCCCTTAGAATCTTAGGAGGGATCGCAATATTGGCCCTTTCTCGCCCTAATATAATTATGCTGCCCCTTCCTCACACTTCTGAAATATGGGTAATGGGGAGAAGGAGCACTATCCCTTTATCACCCTTTTATGGTTAATAGAGTGATGGGGAGTGAGTAAGTGAAGAATAATCATGGGCCATTTTAGAAACTAGAGTTTGTATTTGAGTGAGGAATTGTCCTTCTTATCTCAGTCTGGTAATTTTGGGAGGAAGAGTTGACGAGCACTAGACCTCTCCACACTTGTTCCATTCAAGTTAGTAGTGAGGGAAATTCCTTATATTTTTGGCAGGGATAGCAACATTATCCCTTTCTCACAATTTTCTAATTGTGCTGGCCCTTCCACACACTAATTTGGGTAAGGGTGAGAAGGGAAAATGGCCCTTTATCACCCTTTTATGGTTAGAGTGATGTGCAGGGAGTAAGTGAAGAAGGAGAATGGGAACTTTATCAAAGTATAATTATTTATTTGGTGAGGAATTGACCTTCTTATCTCAGTCATATAATTTTAGAAGGAAGAGTTTAGGAGCACTAGACATGTTTTCACTTGTTTCATTCCAATGAGTAGTAAGGGAAATCGTTTAGACTCTTGGGAGGTCTTGCATCATTGTCCATTTATCACCCTATTCTAATTATGTTGGCCCTTCCTCATAGTTATGAAATTAGGATAAGGGGTAAAAGGATCATTAGCCATTTATCACCATTTTATGGTTAGAGTGATGGGGAGTGAGTAAGTGAAGAAGGAGGACGTTCCCTTTAAAAAAATATACTTGTTCTTTGAGTGAGGAACTCACCTTCTTATATCAGCTTGTCAGTTTTGGGAGGAAGAGTTGAGGAGCACTAGACATATCCACACTTGTTCCATTAGAATAAGTAGTGAGGGAACAACCTTAGAATCTTCGCAGGGCTTGCAACATTGGCCCTTTCTCACCCTATTCTAATTATGCTAGCCCATCCTCACACTTATAAAATTTTGTAAAGGAGAAGAAGGAGCACTGGACCTTTATCATCATTTTATGGTTAGAGTTATGGGGAGTATGAAGTGAAGAAGGAGCATGGGATCATTTTCAAACTAGACTTGGTATTTGAGTGAGGAACTGGCATTTTCTCTTTCTCTGGTAATTTTGGGAGGAAGAGTTGAGAAGTACTGGTGTCACAACCCCTCCAAAAACCAAAGTATAGTTTGTATTAATTAGGTGTGCAACTGTTAGCTAGAAATACACAACTCCTGCAGAGAAGATTTGGTTCCCTAGTCTAAATGGTTCAGATCTAGAACAAAACACAAACACGAAATGCTAGACTCTCCCCAGATCTGGTTAATCACTTGAATGGAATTCCATGATGCTTCTCTCAAATGTTTTCCTCACTATCCTCACAGAAGAACTTGTAAAAGATAAAAGACAACAAAGAAAAAATGATAGCATACAATATAATCAACTAGATCTATGCTTATGACCAAGGAATCAAGCCATATAAACACATGAAACCATAAAAATGGGAAAGAAAAGACATTCTTTATGAATAAATGATTGGAGAGACTACAACCTTCATGCCTTGGTGTTGAGAGTTCCTTCCAACGGATCCTTTCCTCTAACTTCACCTTACCTCCAAAGACTCAAGAATGATTTTGACAGAGTTTGGGTATGAAACACAATTCTTCCTCCTTTTGTCCCATGGGGCATGAGCTGGTATTTAAAGGCATGGGAGGATAAGTATGGTTGAGGATCTCATGGGTGAGGTGGAAATTAGATCCTAAAAGGGAGTATATCAAGCTCCAGCTGGTCCTAAACCATAGGGATGAGGCTCCACATTGGAAAGCTTCGATAATCCTCTCGAAGCTTCTCTTTTTTCCTTCAAAACTTGAGCACCACTTCTCCAAAGAAGCAAATAGGTGGTGATAAGGGGGCACCACTTTTGGTAGTAAGGGAAAGAGTGGTGGCACCTCTCTTTTCTCATGTATCAAGAGCATTTTTGGATCTTTTCTTCTTGGGTAATGCTTTTGGTCAATGGGGAAAGAGTGTTACCAACTCAAAAGAGGGAAAAATTGCAAGGGGTTAATTTATTCCTTCATTTCTCTTGGGAAACTTTGAGCTATTGTAGCAATCAAGGGGATACCTATCTCATAACATGAGAGTGATGATATTTTAGTATAACGGCAACACTTCCCAGAAGATTCTTTAGGGAAAGGCCAACTCACATTCTTACCGACATATTATTCCTCTCTATTTAGCGTAATTTAACTTAACAACTATCTATGTTCATGTTTAATTATTAACATGTTACCGCAGTATTCAATTAAATAATTGAACCAAGTTTTTAGATAACAATTAAACATAAGAGACAAATATATAGGTGGGGCAACCCAATAATATTAAACTCATTATCTTTATTTAAAAGAGAACTTTTAAAACATGGAACAATCTCACCCCCATTATCTTTATATAAAAAATAAGTTTTAAAACATGGGTGGAGATTCCAAATTTGCATAGCTCCCATGTCGATGCAAACAAGACAAATGTTATATAGATTAAGGAAAATAAAAAACACCCAAAACCGAGTCACCTCCTAGTCTATGCAAGCCTCCACGACCTCCCTTCCTACGTTTACAAATTCCCATAAATGTTTTTCCTTGGTCGAACCTCTTGGATCACTCTGACTTGAATCATCTTGGATTTGACCCTTTTTCTTTGGTCTTGTTAGCACCCAGAATCACACCCAAGGTTGCAGGAAGGTGGATCCCAATGTAACAACAGAACCACTTTAGGAAAGGGAGTTGGCTCCTCCGATTCCAGAGAGGGATCTCTCATGCATACATGACAAAGTCAGATTTATGTTGTCACAAAATAGATATCAAATGTTAAACGTTGGTGGTTGGAAACAAAAGAAAGAGCTATCAAGATATGGAGTCAAAACATTCAAAGAATTAGAAAATTCTACATAGGAAAATTATTACAAGAGAGAGGTAGTGCTTCGATTACTATCGTTGTATTTAGGGTTTGGTGAAAAATTAGAATGATGACAGTCCACTAGCGTGGAGCACTGCTGGGATGAATTTCGCACTATTTTTGGAGGAAATAATTTGGTGGATATTGAAAACAATGGCAGGATCATATGAATATGAATTCTTGGTCATTATACACTAAGTCTACAACATGAATAAGACATAATTTTAAAAGGATTAATGGAAACACATGCACATAAGAAAGGAATCACAAACTGTAATTTTGGAAACACACAAGGATTTTTGAAATGGGTATTCCCAACATTCGAATATGTATATTATTTAAAGGCATCGTAGACACGATAGTTTTACAAGTTTGAAAATTAATCAACCAGCCCCTTCTCCCTCGGTGCGGATCGTTTTATAGTGTTTCAAACCCCGGAGGCTAATCCTTGAAACAAGGCGAGAAACTATTTACAGTCATAATCAAAATACTAACTAACTAGGAATTGGCACCTCTGCTGTGGTTTACATATGTTAAACAAACATCATGGAGAAAATGCATGTGCTTAGTCTGGACGGCAGCGTGACGCTTCTAGTTCTGAGCTCACTGGCCTTGAAAATGACATCTTGGGATGCTTTTTGGTGGCTCATTACTGACTGGGCTTGAACCATTTGTCTGTGTGTCGATTCGACAACTTTTTTTCCTCCTTTCAATTTGTGCTCATTCTGTGCTCAAAGGAACCTTTCTACATGGGCTCAAAGCTAGAAAGGGATTTTGAGTCCCTTCCATGCTCATCCTTCCTCACAGCTCCCCCTTCTCCTGGTAACATTGTTATATGAGGGGACTTGAAGAAGGGTCGCATTGCTTCTAGTAGTAACAAGCCTCTGCAATGGATTATCATTCTTGTACTCCTCACCTCCCATGAGGAGGGTTCTCATGTAGGAAATATAGTGGGGTGTGTCTTCGACCTCCTCATCACCTTAGAAAACATTGGAAGATGGCATGCATGCAAGCGATGATGAAGAATTTGGACCCTTGATGCTCCAGTATGAGCACTCACTCCAATAGAGTGCTACTAGCGACTATAATCATTTGTCGTGGCTTTGGAGGCAGCAATTGCATCCGAGGGTTCTTGAGGGACACCCACGGGACATGAAATCCTAGGCACAATGTCTTCAAAGGTAAGATCTTATGTTAATACAATAACTACTTCACCAACCTCAATAGGGCCATCTAATGTGATGAAAATCTTTGTGTTGACCTTGGTGATTCTCAAAAACCTCTCTAATTTAATGAACATCTTCACCATGATGGCTCGAATTCCCTTGGCATGAGGATATAAGAGTAGTGGGATTTTGGACAAGGGTTTATTGCCCAAGGAAACACCCTGATAGATAGTATTTGCAAGCACAAAATGCATAGAAGGATTATCCCAAGGCTTCCAAGACATATAATAGATTGGCACTTATCCTCGCTGACTTTCATTTGATGCATAGTGAGACTCTTCCTTTTATGGTCCTAGAAATGTTTCTTTATATAGAGCAAGATATCTTGCCGGTGGTTATGACTCGTTAGCACCTTTACACACTTCATCGTCGAGTAGCTCGGTGATGACATGAGCGAGAACGTGAGCTGAGGATTTCCTTTCCCACTAGAGATCTAGTCACGTTGCCTTATCTACTATGACATTTCATTAGTGTCTATAGAAAATACTTCTAGCATTACCCCTCCTTGTCTACCATATGCTTCAAGGCATATGGACTGGACATTTTCTTTCCTTTTCATTCCTCCTGACGATGATATCAAGACAGATCCTTTCTACCGCATCTTTCCTTCTTTATGTGGAGATCATATTTCCTGCTTCACATCTTATATTTTCATGATATCTTTATGATTTCACACACCAGCCATATGATAGATATTTGGTTTTGGGAGAGATGGCATTGCCGTGGCGATGATTTTTACCTGTAGGCATGTCACAAATGGCATCAAGGAACTCAATTAGCTATTGGGAAGGCATATCGTACATGAGGGCGTCCCTTCCACCTTCAGATCCTTCTTAACGTGACCTTTACAGATCTCAAATGTTCTCAACTTATTGATAGGAAGACCCTCTATATCCATCATCCACGTGTACAAAATCGTAATGTTTTGTCATTTTGATGGGGTCACTTATCTTGTGCTAATCCCATCGGGAAAGGCGCTACCCATTGTAGATCTTGCCACGATGAGATCTGTACCATTGAATGCTGAGTTATTTTAACCTATTTCATGGATCAAAGATAGAAAACCCAACGAGCACTTTGATCCAGTCAAATTGATCTCACACGTTGATCTGTCTCTTGTCGATCGTGGACTTTGGAACTTGCGTTTGCTTTAGTGTCATTTCACGGAATTGTAAAGGGAAGGTTTGATCACGCATGTGGTATTCGTGAAAATAATTTCATCCACTGATCTGACTCGCCTTCAGATTCTCACCTTATAAATGCTCTCCTTTTTAACATGATTTTTCGGCCACCTTGAGACAAGGATTTTACGTGTTTTTTTTAGGCTGCGGTCGATCTACCCTACCTTCTTTCCATTGTCTGCTGAGTAAAAAAATTGATAACAAGTTGGTCTTTACAATAGATATCTAACCATAAGTTAGCGATTTCTAGTTGATCCATGTATTCCGATACAGGATCATAGAAAGCTTGACAACTTTCGAATCTCTCGGCTCTCTTTCTCATGAGACATGAATTTTCCAACTGCCACTCTTCTAACATCATGCAAAAGCAATGTACCAAAAGGAATTGGGACATGTCTTTTGGTCCTTCAGCACTTGCAGCTTCAAATTTTTCGTCCTGAACTTCAGGGCTCAATTATTGATCCCTCGCAATTGTCGCAAAGAATTCGATGTTACACTCCTCTATAAAACCAGGCAACTCCATTATTTGGCCTCGGAGACATGGAGAAGCTTCTTATCCATGGTATTCATCCACTCTTTAGTGATAGCCTGGATCGAGGAACTCTTCCATAGAATTGGGGATGCAACCATCGAGCTCACTCCATTGCTCAGAGGGGTCTCCTTTCAACTATGTTGGGATAATTTTCTAAAAGCCAACCCCTGGGGCCCATGATTTGGTTGGTTTTCTAAGGAACCATGTACGAAGCCTCGTAACTAGTATTTAAATGATGCAATGTGTTATTGGATTTTTGCTTTAGGAATCATATTTTCATATTTTAGACTCACCCCAATAAGGGTGCATTTACCTTCTTCATAAAAAATAAAAACCCCTCTCGTTGGAATGAGATTCTCAGCCCCAAAATACCTAGAGACGCTTTGATTTCAAGAATTGCGTTCCTTTCTCTGTTAGGACCAAGATTTATAAGATATGCATTAGTCCTCTCATGTAACATCCTTGAACCTCCGACTAGCAAAGAGGATGCTACTATAAGTCAAATCATCCAGGAATCTAGCCCGATGAACATGAACATACATACATATAGTGTTGAAGCATGATACTTAAAATATAAAACATTTTATGAAGCATAATCATTTACATACACAATGGAAGAAAAACATTTCAATCAGCATTCATGCATATACAGATCAGCATTTAACATGTATAACATCATTCATCAATGGTAATTATCATTGCAGATACAAGTTAGGAAAGAATACTTATCTTATAAAGAGCTTGTTCTGCAACTAGCTATGTCGCTGCAACGTTCCACCCAACCATAGGCTCGCATGCTCCTTAATCTCTAAGCAATGTTGCCACCCCTGAGCTGGGCATGATTTCCAAGGAATAAAGAACTAAACAAACTTACACATAGACATGGATAACAACACCACAAGGGTACACAGTTCATCCCAACCAACATAGTTGGGTTTATCAGGTGAACAATGGATCAGCCAATCCAACAAAGTTGGGTTTATTAGGCCATCCAGGAGCTGGGAAAGGCTAATGCTAAGCTGTTGAGCTCATTGAAGAGCTACAGACACCAACATCGGAACCAGTCTGGCTTCTAGAACACCCACACACACCCAACACAAGGAAATCATCCCTTTCTTTACAATGCAGTCCCTCAGACCCTGATCTCCCTTCTAGTGCTATTCAAGGGTTGTGGAGAACAAAGCCAGCTCAGTAGCTCTATCTGTGTGGTTCTCAGTCTAGCAGGTTTCTCAAGCACCTAAGGCCCTCTTTCACCACTCCAATGCAGTCTAAGGACAAACCACTGCATTCAAGCAGCCAAACAGCTATTCAATCTTTTACAGGGGAAAAACACAGTCAATCCATTGTGGCAAGTAGTAGCCCACAACAACTATGAACCCACAGCAATTCCTCAAGGAAATTGCTGGAGAAAATTTACGTAGACAGTAATGGGAAAGGAAAATGATTCTCAGTCGGTACGTGAGGGGGAAAAAGACATAGCCAAACAAATCATGGCAATGACAATGCATGATCAACTCTAAGCCCACCGCACACAAATCTCACTACAATCATTGGGAAAACTTGTACAGACCGAGAATGGAACAAGTTTTGACTTCCAACTCTGCGTGAGAGACAGAATGCAACCCATAGAACTATGGATGCGATTACAAACACAATTTCAATGATGGGAAGAACAAAACACTAAGAAATCTACCAATGGTGGAAAAAGACACACTCTCTGCATGATCAGAGGAGAGAAACAATCCATGAGCCCTCAAATTCATGAGGCAGAGGACAATTAGCTTCTGCATGAATGGGGAAGAAAACCCGCTGACTACCTATCCTGAGAGAGAAGGAAAACCTCCAACAATGGAATGTGGATTCCTTTAACTCCCTCACATGAAGGAACTGAACATGCTCATGATCGGGGTATTGGATAGGCCAACAGACGTGTCATGGAGAGAGAGTGAGTAGGCGTGGGCATGGTATTTTTTCCAACCAATTTGCTGTCCCAACTAACCAACAAAAAACCAAGGTGGTGGGAGTAAAAGAGAGAGGTGACATGTGGCTCTTCCCCATGACTCAAATTTCAACATCCCCCCCTTCCTTATCCTTCGGAATCATACCCCTTCTCAATTTAGTTGCCACAAACATAGCTTGTTGGGTTATTTAATTAAAATGTGTGTTTACATGATGCCACAATTAACTATATGTTGTACGTCCTGATATACCTTTGGTGACCATTCCCAAACAAAAACACAACATAACCAAATCGATAGTGGGGCCTTGGCCTTTAGCTCCGCACAAAGATTATTTACAATATGTGTATCATGTATTTTGAATGCAAGTGGGGTTAAAACTAGGGTATTACATTCCCCTCCCCCTTCAATAGCACTGTCCTTAGTGCTTTACAAAATTTGAACAAAATGCTACACTGGTACCGCCTCGGTGTTTGCAGGATTGAACAAAAATGGATGTGCCAATCGCATGGAATCCTCCAGCTCCCACATAGCTTCTTTAGATCTATAATGCTCCCATTGCACCTTTACCTACCCTATAGCTCAGTTCCAGAGCATTGTGACCTTCTTGTCGAGGATGCACATTGGCTCAATTTGGAACTCTCCCTAGGGTTCCACCTGAATCACATCCCAATTTATCACATGGTTAGGATCATGTACATATTTCTTAAGCAAAGAAACATGAAAAACATTATGAGCTCTAATACTAGCAGTAAATGCGAGTCTATATGCAACAGGCCCTATTCTTTCAAGCACTTCAAATGGCCCACAATATCTAGGTGACAACTTGGCAAAACTTCTAAGCTTCAAGGAAATTTTCTTTTCTTTCACTCTGAGGTAAACATGATCCCCAACACTAAACTCTATGTTCACCCTATGCTTATCTACATAGATTTTCTGTCTATCCTGTACTACTTTCATATTTTGTTTGATCTTTACCACCTCTTGCACCATTTCCTTGAGCGATTCTGGTCCAATCAAAACTCTATTCACCGGGTTGTCCCAAGTCACTAGTGTCCTGCAACTTCTGCCATACAAAGTTCATATGAAGTCATCCCCAATGATGCCTGCTGTCCATTGTTGTAAGCAAACTACACCAAGTGTAAGTAATCTTCCCACTTGGTTGGTTTGTCCATCACATACATGTGAATCATATCTTCAAGCACATGGTTAACTCTTTCTATCTGCCCATCTCTCTGAAGATGGTAGGAAGTGCTGAATTTTAGCTTTGTACCCAAATATGCAAACAATCCTTTCCAAAAATTGGAAGTGAACTTGACATCTCTATCAGAGACTATTGCCTTTGGCAATCCATGCAATTTGAAAATCTCCTTCATGAAGATCTTGGCAATGTCATCCGTCTTATGTGTAGACTTCACTAGTATAAATTGTGCTACTTTTTCAACTTGTCTACTACAACCATGATGGAATCATGTTGTCTCCATGTCATTGACAATCCTGTAATAAAATCCATGGAAATAACTTCCCATCTCCATTGCGAAACTGGCACAGAATACAACAAGCCTGCTAAATGTTGATGCTCAACCTTTACCTGTTGACATTTCATGCACCTTGAAATGTATTTAGCCATGTCTCTTTTCATACCTAGAAAAAATTACATCCTTCTAGCTGTAGCAATTGTCTTCTGATATCCTGGGTGACCAGAATACGGAGCTTGATGGCTTTCATCCATAACAACTCTCCTCAAATATGCTACATTCAGAATATAAACTATGCCCTTAAAAGTGAGAATTCTATCTTCTTCCAATTTATATCCCTCATACTTCTTCTCAAGACTATGCTACTAAAATTTGTTTTTTACCTGTTCATACAATCCATCTCTGGCAGCATGATTAACTATATGTTGTCTCAAATCTGATTGGAAAATACTCAGAGGTGCCACATGCATTTCCTCTACCTTCCAGATGAGTGTATCAACTACCTTGTTTTCTTTTCCTTTTATGTGCTTTATTTTGAAATCAAACTCACATAAAAATTCCATCCATCTCACTTTCCTATCATTTAGAGTAGGCTGATCAAAGAAATACTTCAGTCCACAGTGATCTGTTTTGAGTTAAAATATTCTACCCATCAAGTAATGTCTCCACATCTTGAGAGCATGTACTATGGATGCAAGATCTAAATCATGAGTGGCATAGTTCTTCCCATGCCTCTTCATATTTATTGACTCATAACATACCATGTGGTTATCCTGCATAAGGACTCCTCCAAGCCCTTGTCTGCATGCATCGGTACATACCACAAAATATTTCTCTGGGTCTCCAACCTTCAATACTAGTGCACTGGTGAGAATATTCTTCAACCACTGGAAGCTTTCTTCACACTTTGAAGTCCATTCGAACTTTATCCCCTTCTTTTGCAAAGAATTGATGGCATGTGCAACCTTGAAAAACCCTTCAATGAGTCTCCTGTAGTATCCTACAAGACCCATAAAAGATCTTACATCCGTCACATTTCTTGGAGTAGGCCAATTCATGATGGCTTCAATATTCTCAAGGTCTACTGATATACCCTCTTTAGAGATAATGTGACCCAAGTACTGAATTCTATCCCTATAGAAGTCACACTTGCTCAGCTTTGCATATAGCTGATGTTCCCTAAGCACTTGCAATGTTAATCTCAAATGCTCTTCATGCTCTTCCTCATTCTTATAATAAACAAGAATGTCATAACAAAAAACAAGAACAAACTTGTCCAAATACTTATTGAAGACATTGTTCACAAGGCACATAAATGTAGTTGGTGCATTTGTGAGACCAAATGGTACCACTACAAACTCATAATGTCTATACCTTGTCCTGAAGGCTGTCTTATGAATGTATTCATCCTTGATTCTTACCTTATGGTAACCAGAACTCAAGTCAATCTTGGAAAATAACTTTGATCCTCTCATTTGATCAAAGAGGTCATCAATCCCGGGAAAAGGATATTTATTCTTCACAGTAACCTTGTTCAACTATCTGTAATCAATACATAACCTGAGTGTACAATATTTATTCTTTACAAATAGAACCAGTGCTCCCCAAGGATACACAATCGGTCGGATATACTTCTTTTCCAACAACTCTTGTAGTTGCATCTTCAATTCTAGCATCTCCAGTGTACTCATTCTGTAGGGTGTCTTGGACACTGGGGCTACTCTTGGAACAAGTTCAATGGTGAAATCAATGTCTCTCTTTAGAGGAAGTCCTCAAATCTCATCAGGGAACACATCCTTGAATTCTTGTAACACCTGATAGTCCTCCATCCTAGGAGTTTCATCTCCTGTTGGTTCCAAAATATGAGCTGCATACAACTGGAAACCCTTCCTACAGAACTTATTCAACTACATTGCTGAAACCTGTCTTATTGAAATTACCTTCAGAATACCTTTCACAACTACCAGGTTTCCTTCTTCATTCATGCATTCAAAAGTCTTGTTATAACAGTCAAGCTTCACTTGATGAGCTTCTAAGCAATCCATTCCAATGAGAACATCATAGGAACCAAGCGGTAGAACATTCATATCTACACAAGTGATCAATCCATTCATAACCAATGGACACTTCTCTACTAATTCATTGACTTTCCTCTTAGTCCTAGTGGCTAGCTAGACTAACAAGGATTTCTTATGCTTTACCTTCTTAAAAGTACAACTCTCCACTACCCTAGGAGTAGAACTAGGGACAATCAAAATAGATATAGATTGTTCAACAATATTACCTACAACTTCAACCATAGTTGACTGATGATCTGCCTAGTGGTCCTCCAGTGTTGGATAAATTCTAGGGACTGCTCTGGCTACCTGACCCATTGTTTCTTCTCCCTAAATGTTATAAGTTGGCCTTGCACTCTAATTCTCAAGTGGACAATATCTGCGCAAGTGGGGTCCTTCACATTTCCAACATTTGAGTGGACCTTTATTTTGTTGTGGCTCTTTAATCTTTCCACCTGTCACTCAAACGGGATTATTCGGAGATTGGGATGGATGCTTCTACGGATTCCTGAATCTAGAAGGTTTGAAACCTTTCTTTCTTTGGTCAAACTTTTCATTATTCTTGTCCTTCCATGTCTTATGGTAATCGTGTTTACCTTTGCTTTTCTCATAGCAATATTTATCCTTTCTTATTGCTTCTTGGAGATTTCTCGGCTCATAGAACTCAATTATATCTTTGTAGGCTTGAGGAAATCCACTTAGAAACAACTGGAGTTTTACTTTTTCATCTCTAATGTACCAGACATACCTCAAAAATTCCAAGAATTTATTTGCATATTCATCAATGGTCGGTTGTCCCAACCTCAGCTCATGGAATTCCTTAATATTATCATCATAATACCTATTAGAGAGGTATTTATGCCTGAAATACTTCTTGAACTGTTTCAACTTCAGTTTCCTTTCGCTGATCCTCTTTACTTGATTGAAGTGCTCCTACCAAATGGATGCTCATCCATTCAGATTGAATATGGCAACTCTGGCCTTCATGTTTCCTGAATAATCCTGCACCTGAAAGTACTTCTTGATCCCAAGAAGCCAAGCTTTAGCTTCTTGTCCCATCTTTATATCACCATCAAATGTAGGAGGTTTAGCTTTCCTAAATTCATCTCGAGAGCAATCCCTATGGTGCATTCTTATTTTCCTTTTATGAGAAGATGAACTTGTATCTCCACTAGATTCTTCAGAGTCAGATGATCCACTGGAAGTCTTTCTTCTTATCCTAGTGCTACTCTTACTGCCTTCTGGTCTTGATGTACCTCGTCCAGAATCTATCTTTTCCTATAAATCTGTCAAACTCTACAATATGGAAGCATTCAACTGATGCTTCTCTTCCTGGGCTTTGACCAAGCTTCTCATGGTGACTGCAACCTCGAATGGTGTCCCCTGGAATCTCCTTCCATTAGACTCTATGTCTTCATTTCCATTATGGACATTTTCTCCCATGGCATCTTCTGCTCACTCGTAAGAATCCCAAGCATCATACCCATCATGGGTTCTCATGACTGAACCACCTCTTGCTTTACCACACTGTTCTTTCTAGAGTACTGCTCTTGGAAATTATCTATAGTTCTGCAAATGTGTTAGTAGCAAATTGTTAAACGCATACATTAATATAAATCAAAACTACTTACCTTTTTCTTCTAGAAATTTCATAAAATAACAATTATGCTAAAACATAAAATTTTCCCTATTTCTTTTCAGCCTTGTGACCACTAATAATCTGCTGAAATCCACTGAAGAATGGCTGAAAACTGTTCAAAAAATTGCTGAGAAATCCCTTCGGAAAACCCAAATTTCCTTAGGCCCTAATTGGACCTCATCCCAGCTATTCTTCCAATTCCATGGTGGTCAAAACAACTACGCCTCCGATCAGCATCGACAATGAAATGTCTATTCATCAGTGGTTTGTTTTTTTATTCCTTTCTGGTGTTTCAGCGGTAAAATGACTAAACTCCTGCTCTGTATTGGCAAGCAAACCATCTGTCAATAGGGTGCATAGTCGTTTCAGTAGCTGCAATAGTGGAAAATGATCTTCCTACCATTTCCGTGGGCGAACCGGCTGAGCTTTCAATCAGAGATTCGATCATTAACAATTTTTCGATGCCTTCTTACTCCTCAAGTTGGGTCTCTTCCCTCCTAACTCCCCGGCGTGTCAACAATTCATTGGTTTATTCCCTTCTGCCATATTGGTCCTTAATCATCTATCATTCCAAATTTTTTCAGTGACAGCATGGGTTAACTTGTTGCGTTGGCGGTCGGGTGCCCTACGCACCTGACGGTTAATTGTCAAGCCTTATGCAACAGCGGTCCACAATCAAACTAAATCTTCTGCAACTCCTAACTTTGTCGGTGGTCAGAGACTCTAGAAGCCGCGGAATCGATGCTCGGAGGCACTCCTCATTAGGTGGTTAGTCTCTTCCATCTCCGCAATGGCAGATGCTTCAACAAAATTCACTTGCCGTAGCTCATCAGCGACTGCATCCTTTGAGTATCAGCGATGTGATCAGCTAACCGTCACCGATGGCCGATGATTCGGGGACTTAGAAAAAATTTCAATTTTTTCTCTTTAGTCTTCCTTTTCGCTGCATCAAGAAACAACCACCATGGCATCGGCAAGTGGTATCGATAACCATAGGAGGTTTAGTGGACTAGTCTTCCGCAATGGCAGTGCTTTGTTCCACTAATTCCTTCCGCTGTGTCACCAACTTTTGCCACATTGGCAACATGATCAGCTGTGCATCGACGATGCTATCAACTAATCATCGTTGATCATCGACGGTCTTGTTACTTCATCAAATTTTCCAAAATTTCCCGGCGTGAATGGTCACAGGCTCTATGCATCAGGATCATATTGGTCTAGCCATCCACAATGACAGGTGCTTGATCAACTAGTTTTCGTCGATGATTTCCACACTTACAAAATTTTAAAATTTTCTTCTTCTGTCGGTAGTCAGAACCACTAGTACTGCTGCATCGACATTTTAGTCCCCGTGGTAGCCATAGCAACGACAACTCATTCAACTAACTCTTGCTGATGTTCATCGTTAGTGTCCTCATCTAACCATCGGTGATGAGAACAACTATCTTTAGTCAATCGCCAATGGTCAGACTTAGGAAAATTTTCAAAGTTTTTCTAGTTATCATCCATCGTGTGGCCTTCCCACTAAGTTCTCGCTGCATCGAAATATCATGTAACTAAGTATTCTGATGGGCCAATAGTTCTGGCACTTAGAATTTTTTTTGAGTTTTCCTGTCACAATTTTCTGATTGCTGTTGGGCAGAAGGAAACCTACCTCTGCTATTTGATCTCTCATGGGCCATTCAGACTCACGCTGCAACCAGGGATCTGATACCACACTGTACATCCCCAACCCTCTGACCGGTGAAGAGGACGCTACTATAAGTCAAATCATCAGGGCATCTAGCCCCATGAACATGAACATACATACATATAGTGCTGAAGCATGATACTTAACATATAAAACATTTTATGAAGCATAATAATTCACATACACAATAGAACCAAAACATTTCAATCAGCATTCATGCATTTACGAATCATCATTTAACATGTATAACATCATTCATCAATGGTAATTATCATTGTAGATACAAGTTAGGCAAGAATACCTGTCTTATAAAGAGCTTGTTCTGCAACCAACTACGTCGCTGCCATGTTCCACCCAACCATCGGCTCGTGTTCTCCTTAATCTCTCAGCAATGCTACAACTCCTGAGCCAGGCATGATTCCTAAGGAATAAGGAACTAAATAGACTTACAAATATCCATGGATAACAACACCACAATGATACATAGTTCATCACAGCCAACATAGTTGGGTTTATCAGGTGAACAATGGATCAGCCATGCCAACAAAGTTGGGTTTATCAGGCCATCCAGGAGCTGGGAAAGGCTAATGCTAACCTGGTGAGCTCATTGAAGAGCTACAGACACCAACACCAGAAGCAGTCTGGCTTCTAGAACACCCACACACACCCAACACAAGGAAATCGGCCCTTTCTCTGTAACGTAGTCCCTCAGACCCTGATCTCCCTTCTAGTGCTATTCGAAGGTTGTGGAGAAGGAAGCCAACTCAGTAGCTCTATCTATGTGGTTATTAGTCCACCAGGTTTCCCAAGCACCTCAAGCCCTCTTTCACCACTCCAATGCAGTCTGAGGACAAAACCACTGCATCCAAGTAGCCAAACAACTATTCAATCTTTTATAGGGGAAAAACACAGTCAATCCATTGTGGCAAATAGCAGCCCACAACAACTATGAACCCATAGCAATTCCTCAAGGAAATTGATGGAGAAAATTTACCTAGATAGCAATGGGAAAGGAAATTGATTCTCAGTTGGTGCATGAGGGGGAAAAAGACAGCCAAACAAATTGTGGCAATGACAGTCCACGATCAACTATGAGCCCACAACGCACAAATCTCACTGTAGTCACTGGGAAAACTTGTACAGATCGGGAATGGAACAGGTTTGAACTTCCAACTTTGCGTGAGAGACAGAACGCAACACATAGTACTATGGATGTGATTACAAACACAATTTTAACGATGGGAAGAATAGAACATTAAGACACACTCTCTACGTGAATAGAGGAGAGAAACAATCCACCAGCCCTTGAATTCATGAGGCAGAGGAGAACTATCTTTTGCGTGAATGGGAAAGAAAACCCACTGACTAGCAATCATGAGAGAGAAGGTTAGTGCCCAACAATGGAATGTGGATTCCTTTAACTCCCTCGCATGAAGGAACTGAACAGGCTCACGATCAGGGTGGTGGAGAGGCCAATAGACGCATCATGGAGAGAGAGTGAGCAAGCATGGGCATGGTCCTTTTGCCAACCAATTCCTTGTCCCAACTAACCAACCGAAAACCAAGGTGGTGGGAGTAAAAGAGAGAGGTGACATGTGGCTCTTGCCCATGACTCAAAGTTCAACATCCCCCCTTCCTTATCCTTTGGAATCATGCCCCTTCTCAATTTAGTCACCACGAACATAGTTGGTTGGGTTATTTAATTAAAATGCATGTTTACATGATGCCACAATTAACTATATGTCATATGTCCCAATATACCTTTGGTGACCATTCCCAAATAGAAACACAACATAACCAAATCGATGGTGGGGCCTTGGCCTTTAGCTCCACACCAAGATTATTTACAATATCCGTATCATGTATTTTTAATGCAAGCGGGGTTAAAACTGGGGTATTACATCTCAGGCATATCACCCCAATAATCATCTTCGTATTCATCATGTATGGGTGCACCAAAATATTTCTCTCTGCTACCATGCACACCATCCACAATAAGATGGTTGCAATTCTCTAAGGACCGAATGGTTAAACTGCCCACCTTTCTTCCTTCTTGGTGATCCTCTTTTTGTATATTTGAGGAATATGCAAGTTTTAAAGGAAAGTATTCTTCCATATCATGTAGCTCTACCCATTCAAAATCTCCATCGTTTTCAATATTGTTGCCCTAGTCTGGGAACCTTCCTAATAGCCTAAGATTTTCTTCGACCTCCAACGTGTTATCACCTATGTTGTACTTAGTGGTTTTTCATCAAGTGAGCCTGGTGAACCGGACAAGGATAACTTGTTCAGACTTCAGAAGACCTTCGGAAGTACTTGTGGGAAGTGCTTGTTGTACTATATCACATGTTCAGAAACCATGTGGAAATTGTAATAAATGTTCTAGCATGATAGTGTCTGTAAAAGAATCGGTCTCTTAGACTTTATTTGTCAATCCGATCAGCCCAGGGTGTTTTTTCCCTTGGTTATTATTGGTTGTTGAATAAACAACCGATAATTTCTAAGTTTTTCACTCCATACCTCCAAAGTTGGGGTGGTCGCCTTGGAATTTAGGCCTATTGAGGCTATTAGAGTCTATGTGTCAATGTATAAACATGCTATACATCATGGTTGAGTCATATGAACATTTCTATGTCCCCCTAGGTTTTTTCAATTTTTCAATTTTTTAATTTTTTCAATGTTTTTTATTAAAATTTAATTTTTCCAAAACTTGGGCTATTTTTTAATAGTTTAATTGGAAAATTTGATTTTTTTAAAAAAAGTGGGCCAAGTAATCAGTTTCAGTCATGTAGGTGGTCATTTTCAAGCTAAGAGCACCATGCAAACCCATGGACCCACTATTTCCTAGTTTTGAGTGATTTTCCATCACTCGGGTCAGAAAGCCCCAAAAAATCATTTATTGATTATTTTAATCAATAAATTGAGGAATAATGGAGCAAATCCAAAATCATAGATCAGTGGATTCTCAGCCAATTTGATTGAAATCAGTCAAATCTGAAGCAGATTGACTGGATCTGACAAATCCTTGACTGAAGGAGGTGATCAAATCAGATCCAGAGTTGATCTTCAGCTGTCTTCATGGGGAATTGCACCCTCTCTCTCTCCTCCACATGTGTGGACTCTCCTGGATGCTTTGTGGACTGATGTGTCAGCTCAATCAAGCCCCCGGTTGACAAGTAGGCTCAGTTCAGCTTCAGATCTGCATTGATTGACTCTCCATCAACTGATTTGATCTGTTTCCTTGGGAATTGTGCCCCCTGGGCTGGATGTCCTATTTTTTGTATAAATCCAAGCACAGGAAGCCTCTTCCAAGATAGTTAGAACTGGGATTGAGGTGATGTTTCTCTTGTACTGTATTGTTTTTTTTCATTCTAGAATAATTTGGAGGAAAGATCTATGGTGTAATGCTCTTCATGTGTGGATGTTGATTGTCAAATACTTATGAGGTATAATCTGCTTTATTTATCATTGCTTTGCTGGTTAATTGTTGGCCTTGAAGGTGAGAGCTCCCTCCTCTTAGGGTAAGAGTTTATTCTAGTTTGATTTATGCTCTTATTGCGGCTTGTTCCAGATCTATTGGATTTGTATGTATTTTAAGTTTAATTGCATGCTTTCCAATTATCTCTTCCAGCAGCACCTATGTTTTAACCATCTATTTGTGCAAGGATTTCTAAGTTGCAGGTGATCTCGCTTATAGAAGAGGTTGAGATATTTTGCATCTTCCTCATCTTCAGTATCTTCTAAATGACATAGTCCCTTGGTGTTCCACCAAAGCAAAATCCAAAGCCCAACATTCCCAGGCTTCAAACACTCTTTCTCTCTCTTCCTCCTTCAAAATCTTAATTTCTCTTCAAATTGGTTACTTTTAAAGAGTCCTATTGCTTAGATCTGTCTCATTACTCTAGTTAGTAATATCCTTTCTCAATTTTATATCTCAGTTTCGTTTTACATATAAAGTTGTATTTTAAGAGATCTAGCTGAAATTATCCTCCTTTTGCAAGCATTTTAATGAAAATTTGTAGCTTGCTTTTAAGGTAGTTTCCTTTGTTGTACTTTAAAATTTCATATTCTACAATAAAATTGCACATGTTATTGGCTGCCCAAACATAAAGCTAAGATCCCAAGGAAATCTTGCTTTCCATGGTTCCTTTTTTTGCAAAACTAGATTACCCCAACTTAACAAAATTTTACTTAAGTTTTTTTTTGGTAACTAGTGTAGTGACCCAAAACACTTTCAAAGTGTGTTTGGGAACATTTTATTTTGATTGATTGCTGTTTTTTAGCAGGTCCAACAAAAAAAAGAAGGAGACTCTGCCAAATTTCAAACTCTTGGACGAATCGGAGCTTCCCGGAAGCTTCCCCCACCACCTTGTTTAATTCTATATTTTTACAAGCTTGTTGTAATCCTTTGGATCCCAGATAACAAGGACCAAAGTGCATCAATTTTAATTTGCTGCTATTTTAAATCGATGCTAATAAAAAGAAAAGGTCCTTTCGAATAGGCTCTTTCACCATCCCACCTAGGGGGATTTGCGTCGGTGTCAATTTTTTATTTTTTATTCATATCTTTTCAAACTAGCGTAGCTCTAATATGCAGGGTAGTATACTTTGATTCATTATCAATTTCATATTCCATATTTGATATTTCAAAGTAATCTTAATACTTACCCCACGACTTCCCGATTGACCCGAAAGAGGAAAGAGATGCGTGGTAGGTGTTGTTGCCTTACACACACTTGGGTCACGTGGTAGAAATATTCAAGCCACTTGGTGTGTACTTGGGGGAAAGTCTCGAGTCAAGGCTATCACCTTGTTCTTAACTCCTCCGTTTAGGCTCAACTCCTAATGAAGCCAAGGGGGTAGACCCTATTAAGTTACTAAGGATAATTATTTAGTGTTGTGATGTTAAACTGAATTAGTTACTTAGGAGTTTGCAATTTAACTATATATGGTCAAAGATGGCAAGATACAAAATATGAACACACGAAAGCACAATGCTGAGACACAATATATATATAAAACAAGAAAATAACCAGTGCCTTAGAGTGGGGTCAAAAAATAGAAACAATGTACTTGCATGTGCTTAGAGTGAGTGTTTTGTAATTGTCTCTTGGTATGTTTTAAGTTAAAATTGAAGTGTGAGTTGATTAAAATTAGGTAAAGGGGGGACTCCAGATATACCCTAGAGTACTTGGAGTATGTCAAAAACTAAACCTTCACGGCTACCCGCAAGGAATATGTGGGCTAAAATAGAGTCTCTAGGGCTATTGTTCATAACGCACCCATTAGGGTGTGATATATATCGGTTCCCTGAGATCACTTTTCAAAATTTCTTGCTTCCTTTGGGTATTTTGCCACTGTGATGGTTCGATCTAGGTGTTGGATTTTCACCTGTTGGTTTGTTAATTTGGGAGAGTGAGTCCTAATTATACTAGTCACTCAAGTGCTTTTGATATAGCTTCACTGATTGTATGAACCACAGCCAAGTGCAGAGCATACACACTGGAGTCTTGTCAATTTTAGTAAGTTTTAAACTAGGTGTTCTTGTTTAAAAGAAAACCCTCTAGGAACCTCTTTCGATCCAAGTGGATCTCAATCAGGGAATCGAGGAGGGGTTAATTTTATAATAGTTAAAAAACAAATTATCAAAAGAAAATATATACACAATTATAGTTTTCTAATTAGTCCTACCACGAATCTATTTCCCCTTTCAGGTCAATCGGGAAGTCGTGGAGTAAGTATTAAGATTACTTTTAAATATAAAGTATGGAATATGAAATTATTAATAAAATAAATTATACTACCCTGTAGATTAGATCAATGATAGTTTGAAAATAAATGAGCAAAAAGCAACAAAATGGACACCAACGCAAATCCCCCTAGGGGGGATGGGGAATGGGCTCGAAAGAGCCTATTAAAAAAATAATTCTATTAATAGCGGTTACAATATCAGAGAACTGATATAATTCCTCTTGATCCTTTAATGGATTGAAATCAAGAGATTACAAGGTGCGAAAATCAAAGGTTTTAGTCAAATGGGAGACCCCTGGGGGGATTTGATTGCTCCTGAGGACACTTCCGAACAACAGCTTCATTTATTTTCTATTACACATGCTAAAAAATAGCAATCATTTTAGAATAACATATGCCAAAAATCACTTTAAGAGTACCTTTGGATCAGCCTACCTTAACTCAAAAAAGATGAAGTTAAAACTAGCTAAATAAGTGAAAAAGGAACCATGGAAAGCAAGCTTTTCTTGGGATATTGGCTTGCTATTTGTGCAGCCATTGAAATATGCACTGATTTCTGGATTTATCTTTTATAACAACAAATATAAATCTAATGCATGCAAGCTACAAATTTTCTTTAAATTTCCATGCAAAAAGGACGATTTCCCTAAAGCTAGATCTAGAATGCTTATGAAACTTTTTAACTACAAGATCTAGACTATGGGATTTGATAAGATAGATATATGTTGGAATTAATTTTAAAATTATATATCTAAGCAAAATCAAAGCTATTAACAAAGTAACCGGGTAAAAATGTTGATTTTGAGGGAGGAAGAGGAGGAGAGAAATGTTGGTTTCCTTGAAGATCCACATTGGAGCTTTCAGGTGGAATGTCGAGGGACTATGCCTTTGGAAGGTTTTGAAGAGAGTGAAGAAGAAAACTAGATCAGCATCCTCTCCAATGTAGGAACCTGTATCTCAGCTGAAATCAAAGAACTTGCCAAGAAACTTGTGAGATCCGATTAGTACATACACAGAGATTCAAGATGACATGCATATAAGCTTATAGGACATGCTGAATCTAGATCTCTAAACATGCATCAAAGGAAAGAGATGGTCAATAAACTTATTGAAAAGCACCTTTCCTATCAAGATTATAATAAGCCTATTATCAATCTTAACAATGGATCTACAAGCAATTAGCAAAAAAATGAACACAGATACAGGTTACCTCAGTAAAATAATGGCAATAATCATCCACACACGTAATGGCACAACACCGTCTAGCCTCCAAATTTTTTTGTTTATTTCAAATGAAGAATAACAACAGTACATTAGCAGCAGCACCTCAATCCTAGTTCTAACTCGTTGGAAGAGGCTGTTGTGCTTGGATATATACAAAAACAAGGAGATCCAGCCCAGGGGGGGCACAAATCCCAAGCATCCACCAACCTGTTGACTGAAGCATCCACCAAAACTCATCCAGATGAGCCAAAAACATGTCGAGGAGAGAGGGAGGGTGAAATTCCCCATAAAGGATGCTGAATATCAACTCTGGATCTGATTTGATCACCTCCTTCAGTCAAGGATTTGTCAGATCCAGTGAATCTGCTTTAGATCTGACTGATTTCAATCAAATCAGCTGAGAATCCACTGATCTATGATTTTGGATTTGCTCCATTATTCATCAATTTATTAACTAAAATAATCAATAATTGATTTTTGGGCTTTCTAACCTGAGTGATGGAAAATCACTCAAAACTAGAAACTAGTGGGTCCATGGGTTTACATGGTGCTCTTAGCTTGAAAATGAGCACCTACATGACTGAAATAGATTATTTGGCCCACTTTTATTACAAAATCATTTTTTCCAATTAAATTATTAAAAAATAGCCTAAGTTTTGGAAAAATTAAATTTTAATAAAAAACACTGAAAAAACTAAAAAATTGAAAAATTGAAAAAACCTAGGGGGACTTAGACATGTTCATATGACTTTACCATGATGTCTAGCATGTTTATACATTGAAACATAGACTCTAATAACCTCAATATGCCTAAATGCCAAGCTGACCACCCCAACTTTGGAGGTATGGGGTGAAAAACTCATAAATTATCAGTCATTTATTTAACAACCAATAATAACCAAGGGAAAAAAACACCCTAAGCTGATCGGATTGACAAATAAAGTCTACGAGACCGAGTCTTTTACAGACACTATCATGCTAGAACATTTATTACAATTCCCCCATGGGGTATGAACATGTGATATACTACAACAAAGCTTCCCAGAAGCAAGACTGAAGGTTCTCTGAAGTCCGAACAAGTTATCCTTGTCCAGTTCACCAGGCTCACTTGATAAAAAAAACCACTAAGTATAACTTAGGTGGTAACAGTAGGACTAATTAGAAAACTAGAATCTTGTATCTATGTGTTCCTCTTCATCATTTGTTTCTTCAGCTATTATAAAATTAACCCCTCCTTGATTCCCTGATTGAGATCCACTTGGATCGAAAGAGGTTTCTGGAGGGTTTTCTTTTTAACAAGATCAACCATTTTATAATTTACTAAAATTGACAAGACTCTGGTGTGTATGCTCTTCACTTGGCCACGGTTCATCCAATCAGTCAAGCTGTATCAAAATAATTTGAGTGAATAGAATAATTAGGACTCACTCTTCCAAATTGACAAACCATCAGGTGAAAATCCAACACCTAGATCAAACCATTATGGTGGAAAAATACCCAAAGAAAGCGGGAAGTTCTGAAAAGTGACCTCGGGGTGCCGATCTCTGTCACACCCTAATGGGTCCATTATGAACAATAGCCCCAGAGACTCCATTCAGCCCACATATTCCTTGTGGGTAGCCATGAAGTTTTAGTTTTGGACATACTCCAAGTACTCTAGGGTATATCTGGATTCCACCCCTTCGCCTAATTTTAATCAACTCATACCTCACATTAACTTAAAACGTACCAAGAGGCAATTGCAAAACAATCACCCCAAGCACATGCAAGTACATTGATTTTATTTTGACTCCATTCTAAGGCACTAGTTATTTTCTTGCTATATATATGTATTGTGTCTCAGCATTGTGCTTTCGTGTGCTCATTTTTGTATCTTTTCATTTATGAATGTTTATGGTTAAATTTCAAACTCCTAAGTAACTCATTCAGTTTAACATCACCATACTAAGTAATTTAGACTTAGTAACTTAATAGGGTCTACCCCCCTTGGCTTCGGTAAGAGTTGAGCCTAAACGGAGGAGTCAAGAATAAGGTGACAGCCTTGACTCAAGACTTTCCCCAAAGGACACACCGAGTGGCTTGAATATTTCAGCCATGTGACCTAGGTGTGTGAAAGGCGACAACACAACACATTAGCAAACATCTTCTGTAATGAATACAATTTTCTCTCCAATATAAATAGAGAAAAATCGAGGGGAAGAACAGAAGCATAATGCAGTTTCGTGGCACCTTCTAAGGTTTGAATTTCTCTAGGCATTCCATAATAGAAACTTGCAAACCATCTATTGAAACTTGACATAGCTTCACCCTCGTGTTTCCTCATAGAATATAAATTTGAGAGCACCTGGTTTAAAGATCTCTTTTCACCCGAAAAATCCAGGAACACATAAGAAAACTGTTCCCATGTACCGATGCATTCTGGATGCAAATGTATGAAACATCCTTTGACATGGCCTTGCAAAGAATGGAAAAAAATCTGCCATGTGAACATCACCATGCTCGATCTCAAAAATATCAAGAAAATATTCAGAAGCCTGTAAATGTTTCTTATCTATACAAATTTCAGATTCTCCATCAAACTCAGGAATTTATTTATAATGTTTGGTAGGGAAGTCATGAAGGGTTTGAGGCAGGGGGAGAGGCATGTACCAACTTTGGGTATTGGATGCAATGGGATCTTCCAAAAAAATCTCTCCTAGAAACTGCATCATGAGGCTCATCTAGTGACCTCTTAGTATCAGGGGTTTCAGGTGGAGGATCTAGGATAAAATTAGATGTACAGGATGGAGAGATATTCTCCATTCGTAGGGAGGGATATATAGGACTGAAATCATGGCTTTGCTTGGAATGAAATAAGCCATGGAATACTATCCAAAGAAACTTAAGGAAAAAGAAAGAAATATTTACAAGAAAATCGAAGACGCCCTAGAATAAGTTGGATCTTAAGTACCTCATCTTCTCTTCAATCCTACCCATCTCTTCGTGGCGAATTTTTGCACGTTGTGGAAGGTACCGACACTTCTTTGGAAACTTAACTTTCCATTCCATGGCACAGGTGGAGCTATCGCACTATTGGAAATATGGTTTTATGAAAGTTGCTGTGTGAAAGATTCATTTTCTTCTGGATGCCCGACTTCCATTCACCTTCGATAGTCTGGTCTACAACCATAGTTTCAGGAGGTTTTGAAACATCTTCCTCATACTCGTCTTTTCGACCACCGATCTCCCCAGTGGAGTCGTTCTTTATAATTTTTTAACGTTGAGTGGACAGGGCAAATGATACAACCTTTTCATATGCAGGAGTCTCTATTTTCCCATAGAAACCCTCTATCCCTTAAATCTTTGTTGTTCATCCCAGCGATGATATTCAATCTCATCCTCGGCAACGGCTCTAGTTTGTTAGCACCCAGAATCGCACCCAAGTTTGTAGGAAGGTGGATCCTGAGGTAACAATAGAACCAATTTAGGAAAGGGAGCTCACTCCTCCGATTCTAGAGAGATATCTCTCACACATACATGACAAGGCCATATTTATGTTGTCACAAAATGGATATCAAATGTTAAACATTGGTGGTTGGAAACAAAAGAAAGAGCTATCTAGCTATGGAGTCAAAACATTCAAAGAGATGGAGCAGTCTGCATATGAAAATGCTTATAAGAGTGAGGTAGTGCTTCGATTACTATCATTGTATTTAGGGTCTAGTGAAAAATTAGAATGATGATAGTCCACTAGCGTGGAGCACTGCTGGGATGAATTCCACGCCAGTTTTGGAGGAAATAATTTGGTGGATATCGCAAAAAATGGCAGGATCATATGAATATGAATTCCTGGTCATTATACACTAAGTCTACGACATGAAGAAGACATAATGTAAAAAGGATTACTGGAAACACATGCACATAAGAAAGGAATCACAGACTGTAATTTTGGAAACACAGAAGAATTCTTGAAATGGGTATAACCAACATTCGGCTCTGTAAATTATTTCAAGGTACTGTAGACACGATAGTCTTACAAGTTTGAAAATTGATAAACCAACCGCTTCTCCCTTAGCGGGGAGCTTTTTATAGTGTTTTAGACCCCCGAGGCTAATCCTCGAAATAGGACAAGAAACTATTTATAGTCATAATAAAAATACTAACTAACTAGGAAGTGGAACCTCTGCCATGATTTACATATTTTAAACAAACATCATGGAGAAAATGCACATGCTTGCTCTTGAAAGCAGCGCAACACTTCCTATTCTGATCCCACTAGCCTTCAAAACGACATCTCAAGATGTTTTTGGGTGGCTCATTACTAACTGGGCTCGAACCATTTGTCTGTCTCTCGAGTCAGCAACGTGTTTTCCTCCTTTCCCTTTGAGTTAATTTCGTGCTCAAAGGCATCTTTCTACATGGGATCTAAGCTGGCAAGGGAGTTTGTGTCCCTTCTGTGCTCAAAATTCCTCACAGCTCCCCCCTCTCTTGGTAACACTGCTATACGAGGGGAATTGAAGAAAGGCCTCATTTATTCTGGCAGTAACAAGCCTCTGTAGTGGTTTGTCATTCTTGTACTCCTCACCTCCCATGAGGAGGGTTCTCCTATAGAAAATACGATGGGGTGTGTCTTCGACCTCCTCACCACCTCAAAAAAAGTTGGCAAATGGGATGCAAGAAAGCAATGATAAATAATTTGGACCCGTGATGCTCCAGTATAAGCATTTGCTCCAACAGAGCACTACTAACGACTATCATCATGTGACGAGGATTTGGAGGTAGCGATTGCATCAAGGGTTTCTGAAGGGACACCCATGGGACATGAAATCCTAGGCACAGTGCCTCTAAAGGTAATATTCTTTTAATAAAGTAATTCCTTCACAGCTTCAGTAAGTCCATCTAACGCGATGAATGTCTTTGTCTTGACCTTGGTGATGCTGAAAACCCTCTCTAATGCAATGAATGTCGCTACCAGGATGGTTGGAATTCCCTTGGAATGAGGATATAAGAGCAGTGGGATTTGGGACCAGGGCTTATTTCTTGGGAAAACACCCTGATATACCAACTTTCTGAGCACAACAAGCATAGCAGGATTATCCCAAGGGTTCCAATACTTACAATGGACTGACGCTTATCCTCGTCGACTTTCATTTTGTTATCCAACTTTTTGTACCATAAGTTGGGTTACCTGAAGAGCCGCCGGTTGATAGACTTGTTCAAAGTCTGATTCCAATGTATCAGTTGATCTGTCTGCTTGTCTAGCCAATATTGGCTAGTCACTTTTTTATTTGAATAATTTTGACCATGGCCCCGCGGGGTTTGTAATAAAATGTGCTAGTAGGATATTTTTGAGTGGTTCGGTCTCCTGAGACGTAGAATCTCAAATAGGGTATTCCAGGGAGTTTTTTGCCCCTGACAATTATGCTCTGCCTTCAGCCGAGTATAATTGACGAGGTTTTCTCCCGCTTCCTCCAAAGCTGGAATGCCCGATGTTGAATTCTTGGCCTTGGGGGGTTATTAGAGCCCAACTGAGTGTTATAAGCCTACTTGACATTATTTAGATAGATCATGGTCATGTCCTAAGTCATCTGAACACATAAAAAAAAAATCGAAAAAATCTTTTTAGAACAATGAAAAATTATTTTTTTTATTTTTAATTACTTTTCCTAAGTTTTTTGGGTTAATTTTTCCATAAATTAAATGGAAAAAACCTATTTTTGATCCGGACTCAGAATTCGGTGATTGAAGGCTCTAACCTTAAGCCAAAAATCATTCTTGATCAGCCAGCCAGTCAGAGCCAGCTTTAAGATCAGCAATCAGACACATAATGCCTTTTTACTCAGAAAAGTCAGTTTTGAGTAAAAAATGATTTTTAGTAAAAAAATGATTTTTATTAAAAAAAAATGATTATTTTGGAGAAAACTAAAACTCTCCAAATTAATCCAAATTTAGTAAATTAAAAGGCTAAATGACATCTCATGGAACACTTATGATGATTGGAGTTATCATAACTCAGCTTCAGTCATCATTAAGAGAGCAATTAATTTATTATCAGTTATCAGACATGTCATCTCCAGCTAAAGATGAGATGGAGAGCACTCATTGGTCCAGTGATTTGATCGAGGTGAAGACTAAAGCTTGCACCATCAGTGGGCTTCCCAAACCTAACGGAGGCTCCAGCCAGACCTAAGGATGAGCTTACCTACATCACACATGTGGGCTCATCCTTCGCTTGTTTTCAGTGCACAGGTTTGGAGTGGGGGCGCCTTGCCTGGGTGGAGGCCTCCCCTCACTCCTGGTTCTCCAGTTTAGGTCTGGGCTCTTTGTTAGGTGGCTAAGCTGGTTAGGGTTGGTTTTTTGGTTTTAGGGTTTTAACACTCTCTCATTTGTTAAAATAGAGGCTCTTTCAGCTCTATTGGATGGAGAATTTGTGTAAGTACACTCTGGAAAAATTTGTAATATCTTTTGAATTTGAATAAAGCAAGAAGACTTTGGAGGTCCACGTGGGAGTTATTTGTGTGCCATGTTTCATCTTGTTCAAGGTGATACCATTCTTAGTTCATTTCTTTTGATTCTTAAGTATATAATGATCTTCTGATTAGAAGGCTAACAATCTAGCACAATATTATTTGATCTATGATTTTCTCTTAAGTTTTGTGGCTTTCAGGTATTCTCCCAAACACACGAGCTCTTGTTTGGTTATGCATTCATTCTACAGGTGCCTAAGGGAGTCTTCTACTTTAAGAAATCAAGAAGCGAAGGGCTTGCTTGCTTCATCCATCAAACAACAAACTTTAAAAAAATCTATTGGTTACTTTGGTTGCTACAAGTGGATCTCCATTTTCAAGGTTCTATCCTACCTCTTTTCCACTTTTGTAGAAGTTATCAAGTCATCTAAATCTTTATTTCAAGCTTGCTTGGCTTCTACTAAGTTAGATCTAGGATTTCTAGTCTTAGATCTACTTTTTCAAAGCTAGATCCATCTTTCTAAAGGTCCATTTTTAAAGATCTAGTTTCATTTCCTTTTTAAATCCATCTTTCTTTTTGCCTTGGAAAACGTGCATGAGTTTTCTCAAAAAACATGGAAATTTTCCATTTTTGGGGCATGCTGGTTTTCTGTGTTTTTTATTAATTCTAAATTCTGGAAATTCATAAAAAAATCAGAATTTTTTAAAAAATTTCCAAAAATTTTATTTTTTAATTTTTTTTGACTTTTTCTCGAAAAGCATGCCATTTCAAGCTCACTGTTTTTTGGGCTGATTTTCGACTTTTTTTGTTAATTCTAATTTCTAGAAATTCATTAAAAAATCAGGAAATTTTTAAAAAAATTTCAAAAATTTTAATTTTTGGACTTTTTCTGTTAATTCTAAATTCTGGAAATTCATAAAAAAACCAGAAAATTTTCAAATTGTTTCAAATTTTTTTTTTTATAGTTTTTTGACTTTTTTTCGAAAAACATGCAATTTTGTACTTGCTGTTTTTTTACTGATTTTCTGCAATTTTCTGCTATTTTCCATATTCTGGAAATTAGCGTAAAATGTTAAAAAATATTTAGTTTTAAATTCGCAAAAAGTCCCAAGTCTTTTTGTCAAAAATCGTGCATTTTACATAAAAAATGGTGAGCTTGTCTGATCCTTTCCAAGTTTTGATTTTGGGTCCCATTCCATTGTTTTGATCTTTTGTTTCATCTCATAAGGCACTTGTCTTCTCATCCACTTAATCTTTTCGAATCACAGGTTAAATTTGGTTTCCTAACACTCTCACTAGTCCTTGTTTAGAGCTCTTATCCACAGGTGAACCAAAAGCAAAACCAAACAAGAAAGAGCAAGCAGAGCTAGATCCAAAGACAAGGATCCAAAGCCAAAAAAGAAGTCATTCTCTTTTGTACAAACTCATAAGAGTTTTTCATTTTTATTTAAGTTACTTCTCAAAGTCCTAACAAGGATTAAGTTCCAAAGGCATTTGTAATTCATTAATAAAACAAGGCTAAGTGGGATAGGGCCTCCCATACTTGGTTTTTCTTCCCCATTTGGGGAAGAGTGTTTTTTGTTCTTAGCTTAAATTTATTTCGAGTACTTAGATTAGTTTCATTTTTCTTGCAAAGTAGATACTAATTGTTAGATTAGCCCATTTTGTTTCATTAACTAGGTTGATTACTTCATCTTTTAATTTTTTGTATCTTTCATAAGTAGTTCAACTATTTAAAGTAGAAATCTCTTGAATCTCACTTTGTAGATCAAGAGTGCTCTCTATCGGAGAGTCATCTTTTCATTGTTTAATAAGTTAATCAATTAATCTTGAAAGTCTCTTGAACTTGCCGTAATCCAAGTCAAGAGCACTCTCTATCGGAAAGCATTCCCACTGCATATCCTTGCATCAAGCATATAGATTAGTTAAGTCTCTTGAACCACTATCATAAGACGAGGTCAAGAGCGCTCTCTGTCAGAGAGTTTTAATTAATTAACTTAATCAAATTCACAACTCACATCCCTTTAATTAATTAACCCCCTTCCCTCCTTGCCAAAGTATGCTCTGACCGATCTTCGATCGGAATACCCAGAAACAACATTGGATCTCTAAACCTCACAAGAGGAACTTAACTAAAAATTTTCCCCATAACCAACGCACCGGCATTGTTCGATAAATATCGAGGCATGTGGGAAAATTCCAAGTGTGGGCACTGGGCTACCTAATCTGGGCACTGGTAGTTAAGTTATTGAACACTTACCTTTGACCCAGATAGGTCCGTCATGTCTTCGAACAGAGCCACTGAAGGTGTTACCGGTTAGGACATCCAGCCACCATAAGTGAAGATCACAAACAAAAAACTCTTAAAATCTACCAAGAGCACTTGCAAAACCTAATACTCACTAGCTTAATTCCTAGACTTTATTTCACACGCTTATTTGACTCCATAAGGCACTGGTTCTTTGTTATATTTGATTAATTTTCTATCTTGATCAACTGTCTATGGTCCATTTTAATTAATTATATTTGAATGCTTAAGTTATAAGTATGGAATCTTTGCTTATATGTGTGATCTCTTGTTAGCAATGTGGATTTCTTTAATTAATCATCATCCCCTTAATATTAATCATTTTAAATCATAATAACTCCTAAACAACACCCATCCGCATCCAAAACATCTAAAAATTAACTTAAACATTGAGCCATAGAAAACTCTTTATTAGGGACTACCCCCCTTGGCTTCATTAGTAGTTAGCCTAAACGGAGGAGCTAGGAGTAGGTGACAGTACCTAGCTCTGTGCTTGCCCCCAAGGTCACACCTCTCCCACTTTCTCAAGTGAGGAGATAGCTTTTAGAAGATTTCTGCTGCTGGTGTGTAATCGGCGGACAACGCATTTGATGTGCAGTGAGACTCTGCCTTCTATGGTCCTAGAAATGGTTCTTTATATAGAGCAGTATAACTTATACATAGCTATGACACGTCAGCACCGTTACACACTTCATCATCGAGTAGCCTAGTGATGACACGAGCGAGCACATGAGCCGAGGATTTGCTTTCCCGCTGGAGATCTAGTCATGCCACCCTATCTGCTGCAACATTTCATTATTGGCTGAAGAAAATAATTCTCATGTTACCCCTCCTTGTCGATCATATACTTCAAGGAATACGGACTAGAATTTTTCTTTCCCTTTCGTTCCTGCTGAAGACGATATTAGAATAGTTCATTTCTGCTGTGTCTTCCCTGGTTCGTGTGGAGATCAAATTCACTGCTCCACATCTTAGATTTTCATGATATCCTTCTGATTTCACATCCCAGCCATATGACCAATATTTGATTTTGGACGATATGGCGCTGCCGTGGGGATCATTTTTACCTGTACGCATGTCACAAATGGAGTCGGGGAACTCAGTTAACTGTTGGGAAGCCAAATCGCACCTGAGGGCATCCCTTCCTCCTTCAGATCAACCTTAATGCGACCTTTACGGATCTGAAATGTACTCAACCGCTCAATCTGAACACCCTCCATATCCATTGTCCACGTGTACAGAAAATTAATGTTTCTTCAGTTTGATGGGGTCACTTATCTCATGCTAGTCCCATTGACGAAGGTGCTACCTATCATAGATATTTCCTCGATAAGATCCAGACCATCAAGTGTTTTTTTACTTTAACTTATTTCACGGATTGGAGACTGAAAACTCAGCGAGCACTTTGATCCAGTGAAATCGATCTCACCCGTTGATCTGTCTCCTATCGATCGTGGGATTTGGAACTTGCATTTTCTTTAGTGTCATTTTGTGAAGTTATAAAGTGCAGTTTTGATCGTGCATGGGGTATTCAGGAAAAGCATTTCGTCCGTTGATCTGACTCGGCTTATAAACACTCTCCTTTTTAACATGATTCATTAAAAAAAAAATATGTTATGATGATCTAGAAATATTGTACTAAAGGTTGTCTATAAGTTTGTATCCAACAACCGCATGCAATAATTATTAGAATTTTTTGAAGTGGACCAATCTGAAAAAATACCATAAAACTGACATATTTAGTTTGGCACAACATCTTCCCTGATTTCCAATTAAAAAAAAACTAAAAGTGCCCTTTTGAAGACAACACATCGATGTTGGGCACCATGATTTTTCCAAAAAAAAATTATCGTGTCTTTAAGAAGTTATTGATTTTTAATTTCAATGAATTCTATTAATGTTTGAAGAAATACACACACCTTCTAAGAAATATAATAAATAAAATTAGTGGATGACACCAAATTAAAAAAAATAAAATTAGCATCTATAGAAAGTAGATTGAATTATGCAACTAATGGTATTATTTGTGAAGAGAAATTGTAAGTATTTGATATGATCTGGTCTATTCGAAATTGAAAGAAGAATAAAAAATGAAATGAAATGAAATTTCTGAAAATTTACAGGTTTTCGGCTGAAAGTTACTTTTAACGGATACCGTTAATTTTAAAATTAGAAAGTTAGAAAGTTAGTTCTTTCTAACTTGAAAGTTAACAGTATCTGTTAAAAGTAACTTTTGGCCGAACTAATTTTTCGACCAAAAGTTAGTTCTATGTTTTTGGCCGAAAACATAAATTAGTTCAGCCGAAATATTATGGAATATGAATTCGGAAAAACTATTCGCAATGAATAGACACCCAAATTCATGATTTCATCCTACTGTGTGGGGAATCGAGACATAAGAATGGTAATTCCCTTTATTAGAACCAACGCAAAAGTGCCCCTTTGTTGACATGTTAAGCTTCTAACCTAGTGTTGTACCAAGACGATGCCTCATAAGTGCACTCATCGTGCCAAAGGTCCTACCAAATGGTCCATTGTGGCCGCTTGCTGGATCTTCCAACCATCCATCGTCAGTATTGGTGTAGTGCTCTTCCTTCCCTCAGGAACTAAATCAATTGCTAACTCAATTTAAACGTACATTATCTCTTTAGAGCTTGTTTTAGTAATAAATTTGAGTTTTCTTTTGCATCAATATTTGGTTACAATTTTGTCTATTTTAGTAATTTCATTCATGTCATAGTATTCTAAATTTCAAAATATCGCAATAATACAAAATATCTATCCATCATGTTCAATATGTCATGTTTCATCCATTGTTTATTTCTGCATTAACCTTTTCCAATGTAACTGAATAAATAAATCTGTACGAGTAGAATACCTAGATAATGTAGGGGTGAAGGTATTTCACGTAGCTCTCCTAGACCCCTTATGACCAACCAATTCCTCTTGGACCAAGACCTAGTGACCAAACTGATAAACCTCCCTCCCGACCAGCTATTATCATGATGCCCTAGGAAACCAATGGGTTTCCTAGCCCTCGATCCCACAACTGATAGTCCCAAGAGAAACTTTCCTTGGTGAAATTACCTTGAATTTTTCTCATATCCATGGATCAGTAACACTACTCTAACAGTTCATATCCCTTTGAATTTCCCTTCCTCCTTGGAGTTGTCACCCTCCTCCAAGCCTCGAGTTGTACCTCCTCCTAGAAATCCCTCCATTACAAAATCACACTATCTAACATCCTGACCTACCGAGAAAACCCCCAAACTCTTACCTATATACTAATTTTCACCTCCATTATCCTTCCAGCTTGCTCCACCACCTTATACCTCCATCTTTTATTTTTTAGCCCTCCATCTTTTATTTTTTGGGGATTCTAAACTATTAATGTAGTCATAGTAGCCAAGGGTAAAATAATGTTAACATTAATTGTAGGATTTTTCGTCCTCTTGAGAAGTCAAATAATTAATTGATGACTTTCTTTTGGTTATTTTACTGCAATACAATAACGGATTATTATTTTTAGCTAGAAGACAAGTTAAATATTATAAATTTCCATCGTTTCTTCTTTAATATTTTTAGGATAAATATAACTATTGACTTAATAATGATGAGGTTTATTACGTATTCATTAATCATTCAACCCAGATTCAGTAAATGATATTATGATTTGCATTTAATCTTTAAATAATCTAGGAATAAAATATGGCATCTTTATGTAAATATATACATATTTCAATGAGCCCTATCTTATCTTGCACGGTTTATTGAGTAAATTAATAATACCTTTATAATTTAATAAATTAATAATACTTTTGAAAAATTAATAATAGTCATTGATGAATCTGCTTTATAGTTTTTAACTTAGTATTGGAGCAATTCACGAGTTTCACTCATGATTATTCATAATGGAAAGATTATTAATAGTAATTTTAGTTTAAAAATAAATATAATAAGAAATACATTACTAATTAATTATTATCATAATTAACAATAATAACAATAATTGGTGGTAAATAATAATATTGGCATTTATTTGTTTAATTTATAAGTATCCTAACACTAATATAATACACTTTTATCGATAAAAAAACATATTTAATAGTTTAATTAATCACGATTAACAATTAAATAGTACCATTTTCCAAGGTTAATGCTTATCAATGACACTTATCTTAATTGCTTATTACAATGTTTACATATAATTAATTAATATCTTAATTGACTTGTTTTACACATATAGAATAACTTAACATTCATTTTCTGAATTTAATTAATACATAATTAACATATTTATCTATTACAACTTATCGAGTTATTCAACATGTTAAGTATTTTCATATCAATAATAGTGTGCATGTGCAAGGTGTGCATGCATGGCCAATACATGCACAAGTCAAAAGTGTACTATAACATACATAATCTTTCATACACATAACTGCTAACTAATATTAACCAGCATAGATCCAAATCCTAGGCTCTATCAAGCGTCAAGAGAGATCAAATCTCCCAATTCCTTCTTATGTTAGGTTACATCATCATATTAATATAAATATTAATGTTATATTTAATATAAATATTTCAAATAATAAAAAGAATCTACGATTTCAAATATTGAAAGATTTGATCTCTAATCCATATAAATATTATATTTATATTTAATATAAAAATTAATTTAAATATAAATTTCAAAAATTTTTAAAGTAAAATTAAAATTATATTAAATTAAATTTATTTAATATTAAAATATATATATATATATTAATATATATTTCAATATATTTATATTAAAATATATATTTAAAATATCTGCGTTACATTACTTACTTATAAAGCAAAAGATTTAATCCTAAGAAAGTAACAATAAAATTTACTTTACTTACTTATAAATCCTAAGAAAGTAACAATAAAATTTACGGTAGGGATTAACCAAACCAATCCCGTTCTCGTCCTTCGTGTTACATAAAAATGCCACCATGGCATTTGGCTTACGAATGAAAATTGTTATTCACTCGAGTCTTCCACATTGTTTGAGAGTATTCAACAGAAAGAATGAATACCAGCCACAGTGGCCGTACACGTTTGTTGTAACGTTATAGGTATCCTAACTCCCATTTAGGGTTTTATCCTGAAACGCTTAGAAATAACCCTGTGGCAACATCCCAAGTTCAAATCCGTGCGAGTGAATTCGTGCATCCTGTTCACAACACTTTACGATGATGCACAACACTTTACGATAGTATGGTGACCAATGCCATTCTCAGTAGTAGAACCTTCGCTTCCGGACTGCACCCTCCTCAAACCGTAAGTTAATGTGGCTTCTTATGCTTCTTCTTTTTTTCCCTTTTAAGCTCAGTCTTCTGTGTTTCAAGCAGCAGAACTCTTGTTCAATAGAATCAATCACCGAGGGTTTATAGTTCTTATTTTGTTTATGTTTTTGCCAATAATTCCATGCCCTTTTATTTTTTTTTCGTTCCAGAGCGCGTCACATAAGAGACTAGCAAGGGGATCACTGAAAAAGTCCCTATTAACGAAGTCGATAGCATTGAATGTGAAGCATTCGGGAAGAACACGTCTTGTGGTGAGAGCCGCGGAAAAGGATATTTTCTTCGATACAAGATCTCAAGATATCTATATTTCCAATGTTTATTTTTTGCCGCCATGTTACAAACTTTACTAACGTTACATCACGTTACAAGATCTCTCCCATAATATTCACTATCACTATTATTTTTTGCCGACATGTTACAAATGTTACATCACGTTACAAGATCTCCCCCATGTAGAGTGCCTCTTAGTGCAATAATCCTTCACACAAGAAGAACAAGTATATATATATATATATATATATATAAGATAATTACTTTAACATTCTCAGCTATTTAACAACTACTGCCTTTTATGGTTTCATATCTTATCTTTGTGTTCTTCTTAACTTAACCGGTCAAAAAGGACGGGTACCTACTACCACTAACTTGAGATCAAGAAACACCAAACCCTCAATAATACTAACTATCATATCCTCCCATCCTAACCTATGTCTACATCTTCCCTATCCTTCCTCTGCTAGCATAGAAGTGGATGTCGGCTTCATAGACCTGACCACATAAGAACCTAAGAGTGATAGTGTTAGCTGAACAACAAACCTATCCTCTCCTAGAAGGAATTTAACCATCAACATCACAAAAACTTGGGGAGCATGTCTCATGAAGGCCCTCCCATGACCTTGGGTATCATAATAACTTAGGGTGGGAAATACATCCATCCCTCTTAACATACTAGGTTAATATCTTATCAAATCATTCTCTGCTGCTATCAGGATTATTGGAATGTGTCATTGTATCATTGGTTTGGTAAATAAGGTTCCTTGAATAAGTACATGTTAACATTCACATCAAATTCAATAGTTGGATATTACTTAGACCCTTATTCCCTATAGGTTAGTATTTCAAAAAATATACATTTATACCAACCTTTCCACTTGATCGTCAATTGAACAATAGTATCATAATTATACCATTTCATGTAGCAATTTAGTTCATCACAACTACACATGACATTTAACAATTCAATCAATCACACCACAAGTTGGCATCCACGTATTGTATCATATATTACACATTTTGTCAATGAAAACATTTCAGCATTTACTATTATCGTAAAATACAGGAATCCAATGATAATCAACACATCATAACCACATAAAAATAGTAACATAATAATCACGGTGACATCATAAACATAGTAAATCATAATCACTGTAACAATATATAACTAGGTATAGTACGCCAAAATGTAGTTCACTCAATCTAACTAAATCTGACAGATAATAGGAAAATAAAGTGGACTAGGTCTGTTTGAATAGGTGTCTAGTCAAAATATGGAGTATTACTCTTGGTTTCACTTCCATGGAGAAGGTGTACTCTTGGCCCAAGGTTTCCCCAACAGAGAACTCTCAACATTTAGTGCACTATTATGTACACTTTGTTGAGCAGTGCCCCTAGATCCCAGTCCCACACAACTTTGCTTCTTTTTTATGCTTCCAATGATATCAACATTCTTCACACCATGCTTCACTCAAGTGCACTTTTGTGTGAGTGCATAAGTGTGCTTCTTCCCAAGTATGCAAGTATTCTAGCGTGATGGTGAGTGTACCTATCTATGAGACTTTTAGGTGAAGTCTTGGTGACCAGTATTGTCAAGCTCCGCAATCTTGAGCACACACCCCATCTTTTCCTGCATCCCATATGATGTTTCTAAATGAACCAACCATGTCGACTGTTGGGTCCTGAAAATCCCTTTTTGACCACACATATTATACCCCCTTTTTCCTTGTCTACTTCATTTTATGCACCAAACAGATGTTTTCCCCTCATATTGAGCCTTGAATCTCTACACGTATGATTAATTACTGTTTTATCTTATTAATTCCTATGATTGTTATGTTCATAACTCTATCTCTTGAATTATGCTAACACATTGTGATTTCATAAATATAGTTCAAGCTTTGAGAAGTACAGGTATAGAAACTCAAGTGGTCTGAAGAGAGGATGAGCTTTTGGTGCCAACTGTTACCTGCCATTCCCAGGTCCACACACTGGACGCAAACAGAGGTCATCATTCCATGCTTTGCTGCAACAAACTTAGCTATGATAGCACACCACTGCTTAAGGCATAGCTACAACAAATAACGTATCTCTTAATTAGTTTTGTCTATTCACTAACATCTCAATCAACATGATTCCCTATATTCTCTACTTCCATTCAATTTCACTCACAACTGTAACAACTCGTTGTAACAAGGAAGCCTGAATATCATATATCTTCATGGATTCCCAATAATAGTGGGTAAAGATTATGATTGTTCATGTATAAATATGGGGAAACATTCTGAGCCAAGGGTTGGTTGATTATTGACCAGACTCTGTAAGCTATGATAGTGAGTTGTACGTTGTAATTTGTCATTTTAAGATAAGGAGCAGGATACTTCTAATTTCTGCATCTTAAGCTATGTTAGTTCTGACATCTCTATTCGAAGGCTGGGCCTACCTTCCACAGAGATTGCCGAGTTAATTAGATGTTTTTTATTTTTTTGATATGTGGTGTGGAAGTTTCAATAATTGCATTCCTTACAATTAGCCGTAGCAATAATGATTTATCATTGTAATTCGTTTGATAGTAATGTTTGCATTCCTTTTAAGCTATAACTGCGTGGTGTGCCAATTGACTATCTAGGTTAGTTTCCATTATGCATGTGTGGCAATAGATGCTACAATCAAGCTCAGCTCCAGTTCCTTTCAATTACTTGTCTTTTTCAGGTTTGTTAATTCAGTCAAAATATGGTTTAGAGTTTGTTTAGTTCAATTGTTGTTGTTTCCAATTCTTAGATTAGTTAAATCAAACTGGTTATGATGGATTTACATATAGTCTAATCATGTTAGGATTTATCTTTTTGCAAAATTAAGTCTAGTCATCTATTTCTAGATTCGTTAATTGCAAGATTGATATCATATGAGGTAATTGCATTTCTGAATTCCTAGGTGGGTAATTTAGATTATTTTAGCTATGATAGGAGTTTTACTAAGCCGATAGGTAGGATAGTTAATATTTCATTCATTTGATCAGCTACTTAGTGTTTATGCACAGAAAGTGTGAATTATCTTTGAAATAAAAAGACTTCCCTAGGTTGACAATTTATATTAAGCGTTTTGTATGTTAGCTGCAATTAACTTGCATATAGACTGACCAATAATTTGGCGTCGTTGCTGGGGAAGGTAATTAACATGCACAGTAGTATTTGCATCCATTCATATTTCTTCTATAATTTTTAATCTTGCATGTTTTGGGTTGCATAAATACAAGGAGAGTACAGTGTGACATTCCCATAACCCCCAAAACTCCCATGAATACTAGCTTTGCAGGTGGTCAAGGTCATGGAAGCAGTCCAGCCTTGGGAAGGAGGACGTTCATTGATGATCTAGTCAACAAATATAACTCTCTTATTGGAACTTTCCATTAAGGATCGTCATCTGTTAGAAGAGGCCCGGTTACTCCTAGGTTAGGAGCATCAGTTTCCACAACGGAGAACACAAGAGAAGCTATGACACCATCTGGTGTCCCTGCGAATAGAGATAGTGCCATTGTTCTAGGAGGAGGGGATTCATAGGTGGCTCACCACATAGACGGGAAAGAGTTCAGAAAGGAAGAGTGGTTTCAACTTCATCAAGAGTAGGAAAATCATAGGAAGCAAAGACAAGAAAGAGCAGAGGAAAACATGAATAACGGACGTGATCTTGATGACCATGAGGAAGGAATAGGGGATAACTATCATAATGATGGAAACCCTCTAACTGAAGAGACTGTTTCCACACTATAATTCCCCATTCGACAGCCAATTAGTGAGGCCCCCATGAAGACCATTTCACCATCAATATTTCCACGCTTTCATGGGAAAGCCACGAAGGACCTAGACTATTTTCTTTTTGAATTTTATATCCTTTGTCATAGCTATGACTACATGTCCAGTGAGAAAAACTTAATATTTTCCTAGCTACTCTAAAGGACAACACTCTGCGATGGTTTATGAGCCTGGCTAGTGAGACTGTCACCCCTGGGTACAAATGAAGCAGGTGTTCCTTGGAAAATACCAAGAGTATTACATGCCCAAATATAAAAGGGAAGAACTGTTTAAGATGATACAGGAAGAGGAAAAAAGTATGGAGAACTTCGTGGTGATACTTCTATACAATGTACATAGGGCCAGATAAACTAACATTGGAAGAGATGTGCTCAAAATCATCATATTACATGGAATCAGAGAAGATTTCCTAGATATGTTGAGCTTCTTGGGGAAGGGGGGTATCTTGAAAGAATCCTTCAGAGATATAGTCAACTTATGTCAAAGATACTCAAGAGGATCCTCTAGAACCAACAAATATGACAAAGGATTGGACCAAGATGTCTTCAGCAGAACACTTAAGTCATCTAATGGAGGATCCACTTGAGATGAAATAGGAAACCTTTTGGATAACTTAAAAACATATATGATGAGCTCCATTTCCTTAGATATGGATGTCCTGAGGGTAAAGAAAAGGAAAGTAGTAGAAGCTTTGACACTCGTTGTATTCTGTCCAAGGTGCAGAAAGAAACATCCACTGAAGGAGTTTCCACTTGACAAAGTGGAAGTATGCCAACTGTGCAAGCTGAACCATGACACTAAGGAATTCCCCTCACTTCCCCAAGTCAAGGCACTCCTGTAGGAATCTAATCCTAACATAGAACAAGCTTACTTCATCACTCATAAGAAGCCCTGGAAGCCTCGAAACCAAGGCATGAATCAAGACCCATCACCTTTATGGAATAATATGAATAATATGAATAGTATGAATGGTATGAATCACATGGATACAAAATTTACTTCACATTATTCTAACAATCAATTGCATCCATCTCAAACTTTCATGCATAATCCTAACTCTTCGTCACCATGGACACCACAACAACCAAAACAGCCAACTTCCTGGTCTCCTGGATGGAGGAACTCCCATCTAGGAAATTGGTTTTCTCATAACCAACCTCCTTATCAACAATTACCTCATCAACAATATCCTCCTCAGCAATACTCTCATCAACAGTATCAGTAGTCACAGCTGTAAATTCAAAACAATGTTGCACCAATGAGTATGCCAATATGACCACAGTTGCTTGCTCAACCTAATCCTAACCCAAAAAATAATAAAGCAGTCCATCAGTTTAAGACTACCAATATGCTTGCTTAGTCCATTACCCCAATTCCCCACCATGATATACACTTACGATCCGGGAGGGTTGTGGAGCCCTTAGTCATTGAAGATGTTCCATCTTCGGTGACTGAAGCGAGAATGAACTAGAAATACCCATCTAACACAATGATCCTCATCATTGAGGATGTTGAAAGTCCTATTGAGACACCAGCTGAAACATAGAGAGAAGAATTCATTGAAACACAACCTACACAAGTAGTTAGAGAAACTCCATATCCTAAACAACTGACACAACCGAAAATAGTGGAACAACCTCAGTTTAACCTCTTAGGAGAGTTAAAAAAATTATGTGTCAAAATTCCAATTTTGTAGGCCCACCATGACGTGCCTATCTATGCCAAGATTGTTCAAGATCTTTCTATAAGAAAACAAGGTAGAAAGCCTAGGGATCCTCCCACTATCCATGTATTAGGGAATCTTTCTGAATTGATAATGGGAAAAACTTTCTTGGCCAAATATAACAATCCTGGGAACCCTACTGTCATAGTATAGATTGGAAACACTCAAATACCGAGCATTTTAGTGGAATTAGGTGCAGCTATTAACATTATTACCATAGAAAATATACGAAAACTTGAGCTCACCAAGCTTCGGCCAACCCCTACTATTTTATAACTCGCCGACAAGTCCACCATCAAACCTAAGGGAATCTTGGATGACCTCGTTGTCTCAGTAGATTCTTGGGAATACCCTGTAGACTTAATGGTTTTACAGCTGAAGTCACGGCCACGGGGACACCCGCCGATTCTAGGAAAAACTTGGTTAGCCACAACAGATGCTTACATTAGCTGTCATTCGGGGTCTATGACTATCTCAGATGGATCGAGAAAAAAATTGTTACCTTATACCCGCCAACTCAACCTATCTTAGAAGCTAAGACTCCACTGTGGATGGATCTAGAGGAGGAAGACAATGTTCAACCATTGCTAACAATAGGGAAAGCCTTAACCTTCAAGGATGAAACATAGGATGATGATATCAATAGTTTCATCAGTGATCCCACATCTATCACTAAACATGTTTACCAGATCTTGAAGAGTAGTCTAGATGAAGAAAAACAAGAAAATATCACAGAGGAGGCTTTAGTCAGTGACACCAACATAATTCCAGTACTCAAGAATTCGAAAATCATTCCAGTTGAGATAGAGTTGGGAAAAACACTGAACATCAATCCAAATCTTGCTCTTGATGAACTGGAATTCCTGATCAGTCTCCTGAATTAGAACAACGGATCATTTTCTTCACAGTACATAGATATGAAGCATATTCCTTCTAATCTGTGCACCCATCACATTTACATTATAAGTGACTCCTGACCTATGCTCCAACCACAATGAAGGATGAAACCTAACCTTACGGACATAGTTAAAGAACAAATTCAAAAGCTCCTTAAAGCAAGTTTTATATGCATGATCTCAGACAGGGAGTGGGTTTCCCCACTCGTGATAGTGCCAAAGAAGAACGGAAAATGGAGATTCTGCATGGATTATAGGGAGCTAAAAAAAACAATGTGGAAAGACAAATTTCCCTTACGTTTCATTGATCAGGTAGTTGATACCTTTTCTAAGAAGAAATTTATTTCCTTTTTGGATGGGTTGAGCAGGTACAACCAAATCCATATCACTCTCGAGGACAAAGAAAAGACCAGTTTTACTTGTCCCTAGGGTACCTTTACATAGAGAGTACTTCCCTTTAGTTTGTGTAATGCACCTGCCACCTTTTAGAGAGCTATGATTGGCATCTTTTTGAAGATGGTTAATGACAACATGGATATTTTCATGGATTACTTTACCTCGTATGGAAGTGACTTTGAGGAGGCATTGACAAATTTAGAGAAGTTTTTAGTACGTTGTGAGCAAACCCAACTATGTTTAAGCACTAAAAAGTTCCATATGATGATGAGGGAGGGTTTAGTTCTGGGGCACTTCATCTCTGATGACGGTGTCGAGGTAGATCCATCCAAAATCAGGGTAATTGAAAATATACCCACTCCTAGAACACAAAAATGGGTACGTATCTTCTTAGGGAATATTGGTTATTACAGAACATTCATAGAAACATTTTCCAAACTAACTTCTCCTTTATTTACTCTGTTGATGAAGGATGTACAGTTCAATTGGAATGATGCATTCCAAACAACGTCCACCAAACTTAAGAAGATGTTTTCTACAACTCCTATCTTAAGGGGGTCCAATTGGGCTTTTCCTTTTCACATTTTCTTCTGATGCCTCTGACAATGCCATTGGATTAGTGCTGGGACAGCAAGAAGGTCAAGCCCCATATGCAATTTACAATATCAGTAAAAAATTGGCCCTTGCTGAACTCAATTATACTGTTATAGAAAAGGAATTTTTAGCCATTGTCTATTCCATCAATAAATTTAGACATTACATTACTGTAAACCCCACTTTTGTGCACACTAACCATTCATTGATTAAGTACTTGATGAACAAACCTGTTACAAATGCTAGAATAACTAGATGGTTGTTACTATTACATGAATTTGACATTAAAATTATTGAAAGACCTCAAAAGGAAAATGTTGTTGCTGATTTTTTTATCTCACTTTGCTAACAGTGATGATGGCTTTCCAGTTGAAGATTCTTTCCCAAATGAACATTTGTTTGTAGTATCAACACATTCCCCTTGGTACGCAGATCTTGCTAACTATTTGGATACAAGAAAGCTTCTGGCACATTTTTCAAAGAGAGAGAAAAGAAAAATTATTCAACAAAGTGCCACATACTGCTTGATAATGGCCATCTTTTCTACATAGGTCTTGATATTGAGATCATAAGATGTGTAAGGGAAGATGAATTCTTCAATACCTTGAAGGCTTGTCATGACGAGCCCTGTGGGGGATATTTTGCTGAAAAATGAAAAGGTCATAAGGTATTACGAATGGGATACTATTGGCCAACATTTTCAGGGTTGCAAAGAAGTATGTTTAGGGTTGTGATATCTATCAAATATTGGTCCAACCTAATATATTAGACGATATTATTCTTCAACTAAATTTGGGGGTTGAACCTTTTGACAAATCGACACTGGATTTTGTTGGGCCTATCAACCCTCCCACAAATAAGAAAGTTTAGATATTAGTTTGCACCAATTATATGAAAAAATGGGTGCAGGCTATAGCTTTGGTCAAGGACAATGACCAAGATGTAATAGATTTCCTATATGGAGAAATATTCACTCGTTTAGGAGTACCCAAGGAGATAGTTACAGATGGAGGAGCGTAGTTTGTGTTTAGCAAACTGGAAGCTCTGTTACAGAAATACCACATTCATCATAGAATAAATTCACCATATCATCCGCAATCCAATGTCCAAGTGGAAATTATGAACAAAGTGATTGAATCTATTATCACAAAAATGGTCAGAAGTAATCACAGAGATTGGGATGATAGAATTCCAGAGGAACTATGGGCTTATCGCACTGCTTGGCACAACATTATGGGATTCTACCCATATTACTTGGTGTATGGTAAGAATGTTGTCTTTCCCATTGAATGTCAAAGACAACTATGGAGGAAAAGTTAGATTTAACAGAAGCTTAGAAGAATAGATTGAATCAGTTAAATGAAATCAAATTAATTCAACAACAAAATTCCATGTGGCATGATCAGTTCATAAAGAAAAAAGTCTTATGTGAAGGAGATTCAACATTGCTGTATGATTCTAGGTTAAAGAGGGACTTTAAAGGTAAGCCTCAAATAATATGGTTGGTTCCATACCAAATAGACATGGTATTTGATAATGGCACAGTCCTCCTGGTCACTATTGATGAAGATCATACACCATTATTTTCTAATGGTCACATGATGCGACTGTATCATAAGCCAATCTCAAGGGACTCATTTATCTCGCATGTCGCAACTAATCTAGGATATCAGTTAGTGCAAGGAAAGGAATTTCTCTCTGCCCCTGTCAATCTTTAAAAGGAGACTGTAATTTCCACACAACGATTTGTACATAAATAAGTTGATGCTTTGTTTAGTTTTATTCCATTTTCTTTTACATTTTATTGGTTTTCTCTTTGAAGAATATGTGCAGGAATTTGCTTAAGGAGCAACGATCATGATCGGGCCTAACAACTGTGGGCTCCCTAGTTTATTTTCGTATTTTTAGAAAAAAAATCCTTGAAACAATGAAGAACAGTTCAATGGAAGAAGATGATCAGCTAAAACTTTGCTTAATTTATCATTTTTTTGCAGCTGTGACGCCCCCATACTTATTCCATCGTACAGCTGCGACTCTGCTAAATTTTGCCCATTTTTCTATTTTTCATAGTTGTGACTCCATTAGATTTGTCCCATGCACAGCTGTGACTCTGATAAATTTTTCCTATTTTTCCCATTTTTCGCAGTTGTGACTCCGTCATATTTTTCCAATGCATAGTAGTGACTCCGTTAAATTTTTCCCATTTTCCTATTTTTTGCAGCTGCCTCCATATTTTCCTATTTTTTACGGCTGTGATTCCACAAATTTTCATTGATTTCCCTATTTTCATAGCTGAGACTCTACTAAACCTTGCCTATTCTCCTATTTTTCGTAGTTGTGACTCCACCAATTTCTACTGATTTCCTTATTTCTACAATTGCGACTCGTCCAAATTTATCTGCAAAATAGCTGCGACTCCTCTAGGTTTATATGCAAAGTAGTTGCGACTCCTCCAGTTTTATCTGAAAAATAGTTGTGACTCCTCCAGATTCTGCCACAAATTCTGTCGCCCTTGACTTTGTTGTGTTTCGGCGCACTTCACAACTCTAGTAATATTTTTGTCAGGAATGAAAAGACAACTCTTGATTCATGGAGGGTGATATCATAGAAACATGCGTGCAATTATGTTTTAAATTAATGGTTGTTGAGATGTTATTGAAATTCACAGTTCAACTTATATCGTGAAGCTATGGATTCTGACCATCTACATGATTAGGTGTAAATTGGATTGATGATATTAATCATGCTTTACCTTTTGGTACACATCATTAGACCCGTACTCAATTAACTATCAATTAGCACATCTGAATAGGTACTTGAGCTTATCACACGACCGTCACCTTTCTCCTAGTATGTGCCAAATATTGCCAATTATTCCTTGCCAATAACTGTAATAACTTTCCTAATTTATCCAACCTCGAACTTGGTTGTTCGTTGCATGTTCCTGGGATGTAACTTCCATTTCTAGACCTGTAGGTTATCAAGTTGATATCAAAACTAAGACAGAGAGGTAATATGGGTTTACCATCCCAGCATGAACCTATGAGTATGGAGGCTCTGCGTACTAACTTGGAGGTGTTTGCTATTTTTGAAGCTGTTGGTGTTAGATTTTTATCTATTTCAACAATATGATCTTAGGATCTTATCTGAGAGAATAACAAGCACAACAATCAAACACAAGAGACAATGAACAAAATTTTTTTCCTCAGGGAAACCATAAAGGAGAAAACCCCACAACTTCCTTAGAGATAGAATCAGCACCCAAAGTAAAACCCAAAATAGTAAGATGATCTCCCGACAGTAGTAGTCTCTCTCTCTCTTGTCCCAGCTTCTTATTTCTCTCTCAGTTATGCGCTACAACTGAGTGTGACTGAATGTGTGATAAATAGAGAGTCTCACTCTCTATTTCTACTAATTCTCGACTTGACAATAAATCACTAGGGCCAACTTCTCTAGGAGATTCTAATAACCCTAGGGCCCCAGAACTGTGGGGACTTTAACCCTTGAACAATAGGGAGGGTTACCCTCTATGACTTTACATGACTTGTTTACAATATTGAATCTCTCGATAGGAACATTGTGGCATGATATGACTCAATTACATTACAGATACTTCCCAAAATAAACATTGGGGTACAATACATAAAATATACAAGTGAATACATTCTGAAGTTTCAAATACATCAACACTCACTCTTAACTAGGAAGGTATTCTATCGACATAGTTTATTAGCACAGGTCTTCTTCTCTGTATCATCTGGATCATCATCAATTTATCTCCATCTTCAATTCATGTTCATCTTCAAGTCATCTTCATTACTGGATCTAGATCATCACTGGGTCAACATCACTGGATCTGCATCATCACTGGATCTGGATCATCACTGGATCTGGAACATCACTGTATCTAGACCATATTTGGATCTTGATTATCTCTACTGGATCATCATCACAAGTTTTATATCTCAATTTTTCTCATCATAGTAAGTTCTATAGAGCCAACCCCTTTTCATTCTGGTTGTAGGCCTAGCCTCCAGGTAGGTCTTCTTTAGCGCTTATATCTAACCCTAAGTCAGAATGGCCTACCCAGCACTTACATCTGACCATGGGAGGAGCACATCCACCACCATGTCATAAAGGCACACCCAACACTCACATATGACCATGGGGAAAAACATCCAAGAACCATGTCAAAAAGGACCAGCACTTACATCCGGCCATGGGAGGAACACATCCAAGAACCATGTCAGAAAGGCCCAATAATTACATTCACTAGCATGATAGGACACACCTACTATCATGTGTGAAAAGGCCCAGCACTTAAAACCATCATCATGATAGGACACACCTACTATCACTTGTGGAAGGGCCCAACACTTGCAACCATCAGCATGATAGGACACACCTACTATCATCTGTAGAAGGGACCAACACTTACAACCAATGGCATGGTAGGACAAAACTACTACCATCCATGGAAGGTTTCTTCACTTACAACTAATCATGTGGAAGCCAATCCCATAGACATATCATAATGGCTTCCAGCTCTAGGCTGATTATTCCTGGTAACTGACCAGGTGCCTCCATTCTCCCAGAGAATGGCCTTCAACACTTGTATCTAATCATGTGGGAACACATGCCTCTCAGGTCTAGGCTAAGTATTCCTGGTAACTAACCTGGTTCCTCCATTCTCTTAGAGAATGGCCTTCGACACTTATATCTGATCATGTGGGAACACATCCCTCAACCACATCAGAATGGCTTTGCACTGATAATGTGGTAACACAACCCACAATCATATCGGAGCATCTATGCAATTACATATGACCATGGAAGGAACCAATCCTCTTACCATGTCAGAATGGATCATGGACTCATCACATCCCCTTGGAAGGAACCTCGATCTGGACAACACCAAGCTTCTCCTTGAAGTACTCAAACTTCACTCTGGCCAATGGCTTGGTCAACACATCAACTATCTGCTCGTCTGTCACAACATATTCGAGCTTCATGACTCCTCTCTGCACCATATCCCTGATATAGTGATATTTGATATCGATATTATTCCACTTGTCATGGAACACCGGGTTCTCTAACAACTTCACACAACTTTGGTTGTCACAATATATACAAGTAGCATCCAACTGGAGATCAAAGAAATCAGATAGTAGCTTCCTCGGCCATACTACCTCACAACTAGCTGAACAAGTTGTGACATACTCTGCTTCAGCTATACTCAGTGCCACGCAAGACTGTTTACTACTAAACTAAGAGATCACACCTGATCCCATAGTAAAGCAACATCCTGAAGTGCTCTTCCTGTCGATGGCACTAACTCCCCAATCTGAATCAATACAAACCTCTAGGTTAATATTTTGATTCACCTCATACTTGATCCTATAATCAACTTTACCCTTTAGGTACCTCAGAATATGCTTTGCAGAAATCAAGTGAACAGTTCTCAGATCTGTTAGTAACTGGCTCAAAGTGTTCACAGAAAAGCAAATATATGGTCTTGTATTCGTCAGGTGCATCAAATACCCAATCATCTAACGATACATTGTAGCATCAACTGATTTTGATGAAGCATCACTCAATAGCTTCAGGTTCGATGCCATAGGTGTGGTCATGACCTTGTAGTCCATCATCCCATACCTCTTTAGGATCTCTATTGCATACTTCCCTTGTCCCAGGGAAATTCCATCTGCATTCTGCCACACTTCCATGCCTAGAAAGCAGTGCATCATACCCAAGTATTTCATCGAACTCGAAATAAGTCTTCCTCTTCGTGTCATCAATCGACCCATCCATACCAGTTACAAATAAGTAATCTACATATAGTAGGAGTATCACCGGGTTTCCTTCTTCAACCTTGGAGTAAAGGTTGGAATCTGCTTTACTCTTATTAAATCCCAAGCTAGATAGGAATCTGTCAACTCTATGGTACCATGTCCTGGGTGCCTATTTCAAACCGTACAGTGCTTTCTTTAGTTTACATACGTGAGTCTCCTTGTCATGTGTCTCAAACCCAAGTGGCTGCTCCATATACACTTTCTCTTCCACTACACCATTCAAGAAAGCAGTCTTGACATCCATCTGGTGTATCTTCCATTTCATTACTACAGCTAGAGCAAGTACCGATTTGATGGAAGTGTATCTAGATATAGGTGAAAACATTTCTTCATAATCTATTCCTTCTTTCTTGAAGAAGCCATGAGCCACAAAATATTGCTTTATATTTCTCTATGCTACCATCTGCATCATGCTTGATCTTGTATATCCATTTGGAAGTCACAATAGACTTCCCCTCTTGTCTAGGAACAACATCCCAGACATCATTCTTCATGATCGACTAGTACTCCTCGATCACAGTATCCTTCCATTCTTTCTTCTCTATTGCTTCTTCATATTTGGAAGGTTCTTTATCAATGATGTCACATAATAGGGCTAGATATCTAGAGCAATACCTAGTTCTCTTTCTTTCTCTGTGTTTTTCTTCTAGAGCCCCATATCTTTCTGCACCTTGGATAGCCTCTTGTACCCATGCAGGTTTCCTTTTGTGAGGATTCTTTTCCTGAGATGGATCTATAATAGGTTCTTGAGGTTCTTCCATTTCTCGATCTTCTTCTATATTTTCTTCATTTATTGTTGTATTAGGAATTTTGGGTACTTCTGTTTCTTCAGAGTCTTCAACTGGTCTCTTTCTAGATTTGTTGTAGGATGAATCTTCGTCGAATGTTACGTCTCTGCTAATGTCTATTTTCTTGAATCCTAGGAAGTATATTTTGTAAGCTTTCGAGCTTTCACTATATCTCACAAATATACCATTCTTTCCAAAAGGATCTATCTTTATCGTCTTTTCGTTTCAAATGTGTATGTATAATGGACAACCGAATATTTAGAGATGGCTGACCTCTGGTTTCTTGCTGAAAAAGAATTCTTTAGGTGTCTTGTTCTCTATTACTCTGTGTGGAGTATGGTTTTGTACATACACTTTTGTTCTGGAAGCTTCTTCCCATATATGCATGGGAAGATCTTGATCATGAAGCATTTCCCTTGCAGCTTCCATGATCGTTCTATTCTTCCTTTCTACAACCCCATTCTGCTATGGATTATATGGAGTGGTAAACTCCCTCTTAATCCCTGAATCTTTTTATAAATCTTTGAATTCATTTGATGTGAATTCTCCACCATTGTCTAATAGAAAGGTCTTGATATTCTTTTCTATGTGGTTCTTGATCAAGGCTTTGAATTCCTTGAACTTGCTGAATACTTCATCTTTGTTCTTTAAGAAGTATATCCATGTCTTCCTAGAAAAATCATCAATAAAAGAAACATAGTATACATACCCGCTTAATGAACTGGATGACATTAGCCTGCATACATCGCAGTGAATGATTTCCAAGATTTCTTTTTCCTTGCTCTCGCTACTTGGAAAGGTCTTCTTTGTGTTCTTTCCTTTTGTGCATCCTTTGCAGACACCGTCATGTTTTTCTTGTATTTCTGGAAGACCTCCAACATCTTTCCATGCAATTGGTAGTGTCCTATAGTGCACATGTGCAAGCCTTATGTGCCAAATTTCATTTGGATCCATTGAGTCATGGACCAAGGCTTTTTTTGGATGGCCCTTTAGTTCATACAGTCCTCCTTCTTATTCTCCAATCACTACTGCATCCATATATTGTCTTTCCTTTTGGCCACACAAGGACTTAGCCATCTATAAATACAACCTTCATGCCTTTTGCATCCAATGCAGAGATGGAGAGAGGGTTCTTCTTTAATCCTGGTACAAATATGACATCCTTCATCTTCATAGACTTTCTGGAGTTTAGTTTATAGGAGGATTCGCCACTACCTTTTATTGGATACTAGTAGTCATCTCCGAGTTTCACCTTGTGAGGTGACTCATGTTTGGAAAGTTTCACAAAGGATTCCTTGAACCCTGTCATATGTTTGGAAGCCCCACTATCAATGAGCCAATCATTGCTTCCATGTTTAATAGTGCATGTGAGGGAAGAAATCAGAACATATTATTCTTCACTAGAAGAATCATCACTTTCTTCTTTGGCTTTATTTCTGGGAGGTTCATCATCATATGCTGTGTGAGCATGATGTCTTTTATTATTTCCCTTTTTCATGTGAGAGCCACTTTTTTTTCTAGGACATTCTCTAGCATAGTGTCCTTTCTCGTCACATGTATAGCATCTGATTGTAGACAAATTTGTATTAGATCTTCTAATATTAATTTTTTGGTGAGAAGAGTTACCTTTGTGATAGTTTGTTTTGCTACTCTTGGAGTGTACTATGAGAGCTTGATCTTCACTTCTTATATTTTCTTCTCAAGCTACTATCCGAGCTTCTTCTTGTGAGAATTCCTTCCACTGTCTATTGAATTTGACAATCTTCTTTCTGGAACATATGCCTTGAATAAAGGAGTCCCATGATCTAGGGAGGCCATTCAAGGTGGTCATCACAATTTTTGCATTCTCTACTTCCTCATATACTGCTTCAAGTTGTTCCTTGATCTGAGAGACCCTTGTAAAGTGAGACTAGATGGTTTCCACATTTTGGATATTTACATTCTTCAATTGGTTTCTCAGAGTCATCTTCTGATTTATGTTCTTCCCTTCAAATAGTTTGGTCAGGGCATCAAACATGGATTTAGGTGTCTTTAGGGAGGACACTTGTGATATGAGGTGATCCTTGATTGAATCAGAAATAATCCTCTTTTCCATGACCAATTTATTTTTGTGTAATTCCTTAGCCTCATCTCCCTCTAGAACTAGAACCTCTTCATTGATGTAAGAGTCGAACTCATTTTCTTCCAGGACCAAGGAGATCCTATACTTCCAGGCTCAGAAGTTATCAACTCCCTCAAGATTTTCATCAACCTTGGTATGACGAGGCATATTAACAGAGAACCTCAAATGGAAATGTGAAACATTTAGATATTACCAGGTTAAGATGTCTAAACTAGATCTAGAATTGAAGTTTTGCTGAGTTGGTTCAGGGGTAGATTAGGGTTTGACTTTCCCGGAGTTCTACCCAACCAAAAACTTTGATCTTGATCTCTAAACTTTTATTTTTGGGAGGAGATCAATCCAAGCCTAGGCTCACTCAAAAATTCCACTTCTATGGAAAGCCCTAATTTCCAGCAGTAGTGTCGTGTCAAAAACTGAAAGTGCTTAGAATCAGATTCTGCTTCGATAGAAAGATGTGCCCTAAAAAGGAGAGTCAGCCCAACCTTCTTTTTCTGAAAATCTATGGAGAGATATCCAAAAAGTAGGAAGCCCTAGTTTCCGCAGCTACACAATGTCTTCTTCTCAAGTTAGCTCTGATACCATGTTATATTTTTATCTATTTCAACAATATGATCTTAGGATCTTGTCTAAGAGAATAAAAAGCACAACAATCAAACACAAGAGACAATGAACACAAAGTTTTTCCTCAGGGAAACCATAAAGGAGAAAACCTCGCAACTTCCTCAGAGATAGAATCAACACCAAAAGTAAAACACAAAATAATAATATGATCTCCTAACAACAGTAGTCTCTCTCTCTTGTCCCAGTTTCTTCTTTCTCTCTCGGTTATGTGCTACAACTGAGTGTGGGTGAATGTGTGATAAATAGAGAGGCTCACTCTCTATTTATACTAATTCATGAATTGATAATAACTCACTAGGGCCAACTTCTCTAGGAGAGTCTAATAACCATACGAGCCCACAACTGTGGGGACTTTAACCCTTGAACAATAGGGAAGGTTACCCTCTATTACTTTACATGACTGTTTTACATTATTAAATCTCCCTATAGGAACATCGGGGAATGACATGACTCAATTACATTACAGGTACTTCATGGAATAAACATCAGGGTACAATACATAAAATATACAAGTGAATACATTCCAAAGTTACGAATACATCAATAGTTGGCTGGAATGAATACTTTCAAAACTTAAGTGGTTTCCATATAGAAACATCTCTACAGTTCACCCTAAATTTGATGGACACACACTCAGAAGTCAGAGGTATATGCATAGAATTAACTTAAGAGGTTTTGGTTGAGGTTGCTTGTCTACTTCAAGTAGGGAAGACCTGTTTTGGACGGAAAACTAACAATGCAGCCTTAGTATAGGAATTTCTTGAGTCTAGTGAACAAGTTCAGCATGGAAGGAGAGGAATAGCACTATCCTCGATCCTAGAATGAAGTGGCAGTCTTATTGAAGAGATATATCACCTGTGAAGGTAGGTACCAAATTTTTTACTTGTTTGAATTTCCTCTATTATCTCACCTATGCCACATGACTCTACTCAATATTCCATTCTATTTGTTCAAATCCCTACATTATATGACGGGGTTCGTAAGAAAAAAATGACACCCATTGGATTCTCTCACCCATCATGGCCTAATTAAATTGCTTACCTTAAGGACCTTAGCATAGAAGAACCATACTTGGGAACAATTTATTGCTCAGCCTCAGATAATTCTGGAACCTGCACTTTTGGGAGGTGTTCCAATAGAAGAGAAAGATAGGGAATCTTCATAGTTGTGGGGAGTGGAAGTAGAAAAGGAGGAACAAATTCCCTCTAATTCAATTTTGGGGGATATGAGACAATGTCAGATCAGAACTGGAATAATCAAGAGGAAGGATTGGAAGAGGCTGCAACAACAATAAACCATATGGAAGGAATAGATATTTTGGAAGCTCGAGCAACAGAAGCTAAAAATGGAGCAATATCAGATGCTGTGAAAGTGGAAGCTAAGGATGTGGGAGCTATAATGACATAAGGAGATGCAGAGATCCTCACCATTGAATCCTCTCCTAAATGGAGGGGAACTTTAATCGAGGAATAAATTGAGATAGTAGAGACAAGGGGAGTTATCGAAATGGGAGATATTCCTTCTACATCAGTTGCATAGATAGAAAACCTTGTACCACAGAGGAAGAGGAGAAGACAAAAAGAAGAAGTGCATGCATAATGGCCAGTAAAGAGAAGAATAACTATATCCATAACAACAGCAGAGGCAGCATGGGAAATATGGGTGAACATTGAATCGAACATTGAATTTCACATTTTGACACCCTGGTCAGAGGCTGCTCCACAAGAACTTGCTGCAAAAGAACCTCAAATTGAGGGACTTTTGTATGAAAATAGCCTACTAAAAGAAGAGGTGGAGTTTCTTCATAAGGAATTGGAAATTTGAAAGGAAGCATGCAAGAAATAGGTGGAGAAAAGGATGCACACATTGGTAGAAGTTGTAGACCAATTGGAAGGATCACTTCCTGATGAGGAGGGTGATGAATTGGATAAATTGGTCTACCCAAAATGTGGTGAAAGTTTTTACCGATTAGGATATAAAGTTATAGTGCGAGCATTTGGGGCACAAAAACCTGCATAAGAAACTGAAAAAGAAAAAGGGGCACGTGTGGTGGAGCTGAAGAGTGAAGATGAACCAGAGTTCAAGATGATTCCTAATTTAGAATTTGGGGAGGCTGAGCAATTGCAATCCCAGACAACAAGGGATATTTAAGTCACCTAGGGGAAACCTCAATAGTTGTAAGAATTTGGAAGGAAGTATGTTATCACACAAGAACCAACACCCTTAAAAACACTTATTGAGGCTGCCACTCGGATGGAAGCAATTGAGTTAGAGGTTGAGAAAAATCCTTATTACAACCTAGCAGACCTTGAAGAAACTCCAAAATAGTCTCAAGACACAGAACTGATCCAAGAAGAAGTTCAACAGGAAGAGGATGCTATCACACAAGAACCAACATCCCCAAAATTTTCCGTTGAAGACACAGTACATAATGAACGTTGCTGGGATGGGACTCGAAACAGAGATAAGGATACACAAGAACCAATATATTTGAAATCATTTGTTAATGCAACCACATAGATATACGTTGCTACAATATTGGTGATAGAATATTCTGATACACAAGAACCATCATTTTCAATCACCTTTGATTAAGGTGCCACACAAACAGTGATTGCTGTAGCACTAATGGAGAAGGATGTTGTCACACAAGAACCAGCATCTCCAAAATTGATTAATTAAGCAACAATACAAGAGAATACTACAACAACAATGAGCAAGGATGAATTTGTTACACTCCCAATCCAAGGGGAGAAGGATGAAACATCGGGTGATAAGGAAGGAGTGCAAATTCCTCAGGAAATTGTTTCAGGTTCTAATGATGAAAACAACGCAGAGCTCTCATTGTTAAAGGTGGAAGTAAATAAGTTGAAATATCATGTCGATCAATGTAAAAAAGGAATGGTTCCTCTAGTTAAGCACAGAAAAACTATTAAGGAATTGATGGAAAATTGGACAGAGGAGCTAATTTTTCAAAAGTTTCGTTGGGAGGATGTACAAAAAGAGTTGAAGGAATTGAAGAAATTCAAGTCTATGTAGAAGGAGAAAGATCAACTATGCACCCTCTTCTTGGAATTGATGAGTTTCATAGCTCCATACCCCTCCTATCCAGTATTTTTTTTTGAAGAATTAACTTTGTTTAAATTAAAAGCCTTAAATAAAGGGAGACCTTATAAATTGACACATTCTACCCTAATTTTGGTGAACTTTATGGAAAGTAGCCGCACTTAGCAAAAATTGTTATCTGAATTTGATTTGCATGAGATGCCCTACCCTTTTGACCTTTGTTCTAACCCTGCACCTTACTTAGGAGATGTCTAGTTGAGGGCCTTTTCCTCTTTTGTCAACAATCACATGCAGTGGGAGATGGCCTTTTAGACAACTTCTTAGAATGAGGCTAACTCCAATATGTGGATTGAAAGTGAACCTTGTTACCACCTAAGTTGTACTTAGTGGTTTTTTATCAAGTGAGCCTGGTGAACCGGACAGGGTTAACTTGTTCGGACTTCAAAAGACCTGTGGGAGTACTTCTGGGAAGTGCTTGTTGTACTATATCACATGTTCATACCCCATAAGGGAATTGTAATAAATGTTCTAGCATGATAGTGTCTATAAAAGACTCGGTCTCTTAGACTTTATTTGTCAATCCGATTAGCCCAGGGTGTTTTTTCCCTTGGTTATTATTGGTTGTTGAATAAACGACTGATAATTTCTGAGTTTTTCACTCCATACCTCCAAAGTTGGGGTGGTCGGTTTGGAATTTAGGCCTATTGAGGTTATTAGAGTCTATGTTTCAATGTATAAACATTCTAGACATCATGGTCGAGTCATATGAACATGTCTAAGTCCCCATAGGTTTTTTCAATTTTTCATTTTTTTAATTTTTTCAGTGTTTTTTTATTAAAATTTAAATTTTCCAAAACTTAGGCTATTTTTTAATAGTTTAATTGGAAAAATTGATTTTGTAATAAAATTGGGCCAAATAATCAGTTTCAGTCATGTAGGTGCTCATTTTCAAGCTAAGAGCACCATCTAAACCCATGGACCCACTATTTCCTAGTTTTGAGTGATTTTCCATCACTCAGGTCAGAAAGCCCCAAAAATCAATTATTGATGATTTTAATTAATAAATTGATGAATAATGGAGCAAATCCAAAATCATAGATCAATGGATTCTCAGTCGATTTGATTGAAATCAGTCAGATCTGAAGCAGATTCACTGGATCTGACAAATCCTTGACTGAAGGAGGTGATCAAATCAGATCCCGAGTTGATCTTCAGCATCATTTATGGGGGATTTCGCCCTCCCTCTGTCCTCAACACCTTTTGGCTCATCTAGATGATTTTTGGTGGATGCTTCAGTCAACAGGCTGAGGTGTCAGTCAGATCAACTCTCCAATTGACAATTGCACTCAGTGAGACTCAGGTCTAGCTCAGCTAGACAAAGATCAGGCATTGATGGACTCTTCATCAGCATATTTGGTTTATCTTCTTGGGATTTGTGCCCCCCCCCAGGGCTAGATCTCTTGGTTTTTGTATATATCCAAGCACAACAGCTTCTTCCAAGCTAGTTAGAACTGGGATTGAGGTGCTGCTGCTATTGTACTGTTGTAATTATTCATTTGAAATAAAGAAACTCTTTGGAGGCTAGACGGTGTTGTTCCATTACATGTGTGGATGATTATTGCCATTATTTTACTGAGGTAACATGTATATGTATTCATTTTTTGCTAATTACTTGTATGATCCATTGTTAAGATTGATAATAGGATTATTATAATCTTGATAGGAAAGGTGCTTTTCAATAAGTTTATTGACCATCTCCTTCCTTTGATGCATGTTTAGAGATCTAGATTCAACATGTCCTATAAGTTTATATGCATGTTATTTTGAATCTCTGTGTATGTACTAATCGGATCTCACAAGTTTCTTGGCAAGTTCTTTGATTTCAGCTGAGCTACAGGTTCCTACATTGGAGAGGATGCTGATCTAGTTTTCTTCTTCACTCTCTTCAAAACCTTCCAAAGGCATAGTCCCTTGACATTCCACCTGAAAGCTCCACTGTGGATCTTCAAGGAAAGCGGCATTTCTCTCCTCTTCCTCCCCCAAAATCAACATTTTTACCTGGTTACTTTGTTCATAGATTTGATTTTGCTCAGATATATCATATTAAAATTAATTCCAACATAGATCTATCTTATCAAATTCCATAGTCTAGATCTTGCAGTTAAAAAGTTTCATAAGCATTCTAGATCTAGCTTTAGGGAAATCGTCCTTTTTGCATGGAAATTTGAAGAAAACTTGTAGCTTGCATGCATTAGATTTCTTTTTGCTGTTATAAAAGATAAATCCAGCAATCAGTGCATATTTCATTGGCTACACAAAAATCAATCCAATATCCCAAGGAAAGCTTGCTTTCCTTGGTTCCTTTTTCACTTGTTTAGCTAGTTTTAACTCCATCTTTTTTGAGTTAAGGTAGGCTGATCCAAAGGTACTCTTAAATTGATTTTGGGAATATGATATTCTAACATGCTCATTGGTTTTTATCAGGTGTAACAGAAAATAAAGGAATATTCTTTTTGGAAGTGTCTTCAGTAGCGTTCAAATCCCCCCCGGGGGTCTCCCATTGACTAAAACCTTTGATTTTCGCACCTTGTAATATATTGATTTAAATCCATATAAGGATAAAGAGGAATTATATCAGTTCTCTTATATTGTAACCACTGTTAATAAAATTATTTTTGAATAGGCTCTTTCGAGCCCATTCCCCATCCCCCCTGGGGGGATTTGCGTCGGTGTCCTTTTTGTTGCTTTTTGCTCATTTCTTTTCAAACTAGTATTGATCTAATATGCAGGTTAGTATAATTTATTTTATTATTATTTTCATATTCCATACTTTATATTTCAAATTAATCATAATACTTACCCCACGACTTCCCGATTGACCCAAAAGGGGAAAGAGATTCGTGGTAGGACTAATTAGAAAACTAGAATTGTGTATCTGTTTTCTTTTGATCATTTGTTTTTCAGATATTATAAAATTAAACCCTCCTCAATTCCTCAATTGAGATCCACTTGGATCGAAAGAGGTTCCTGGAGGGTTTTATTTTAAACAAGAACACCCAATTTAAAACTTACTAAAATTGACAAGACTCCAGTGTGTATGCTCTGCACTTGGCTGTGGTTCGTCTGATCAGTCAAGCTGTATCAAAAGCACTTGAGTGACTAGTATAATTAGGACTCACTCTCCCAAATTAACAAACCAACAGGTGAAAATCCAACACCTAGATCGAACCATCACGGTGGCAAAATACCCAAAGGAAGCGGGAACTTCTAAAAAGTGACCTCAGGGCACCGATCTCTGTCACACCCTAATGGGTGCGTTATGAACAATAGCCCGGGAGACTCCATTTCATCCCACATATTCCTTGTAGGTAGCCGTGAAGGTTTAGTTTTGGACATAGTCAAAGTACTCTAGTGTATATCTGGAGTCCCCCCTTTGCCTAATTTTAATCAACTCACACTTCAATTTTAACTCAAAACATACCAAGAGGCAATCGTAAAACACTCACTCCAAGCACGCGCAAGTACATTGTTTCTATTTTTTGACTCCATTCTAAGGCACTGGTTATTTTCTTGTTTTATATATATATTGTGTCTCAGCATTGTGCTTTCGTGTCTTCATCTTTTGTATCTTGCCATCTTTGATCATCTATAGTTAAATTGCAAACTCCTAAGCAACTCAATCAGTTTAACATCACAACACTAAGTAATTATCCTTAGTAACTTGATAGGGTCTACCCCCCTTGGCTCTATTAGGACTTGAGCCTAAACGGAGGAGTCAAGAACAAGGTGACAACCTTGACTCGAGACTTTCCCCCAAGCACACACCGAGTGGCTTGAAGATTTCTGCCACGTGACCCAGGTATGTGAAAGGAGGCAACAATTTTTTGGTGCCATTGCCGGGGATAAATCTTTTTATTCCTGAGTACAAGTTAGCTTAACCTTTTTCTAAACAACTAAAAAGATAAAAAACTTTTGATTGATCTAGTCTTTAAAAAACATAAAAATTAAAACTCGATCCATCTGGCAACTCCACTGTCTAACATCCCTTCAAGAATTTATACCCAAAGAAATCGCCGACAGTTATTCAATCCTCTCCCTGATCCCGAAAGTTTTATTAGGGAAATATTGAATAGGCAGACTTCTCGTAGAAACCTTGAAAATTTAGGAGACCAATCCCTCTCATATATCCATCACATATTTGTAGAGAGTCATGTTCACTAATCTCAAGAAATGATGGAATTTTTCAAACCCATTGACTTTTCTCAGATAGCAGGTAGTCCTCATGACATTCTGAATGATGCTATCAAGAAGCTCCCCATATTTCAGGGCAATAATGCCATCACTGCCAAGTCTCACCTTCGAAATTTTGAAAAGCACCTGGTCAGTTATTGCAATGATACTGCCCATGACCATGATGATGTCAAAATGACGCTCTTTGCTTTATCCTTGGAAGATGATGCTGAAGAATGGTACTTCGACCTAGATGATGATTCATATAAAACTCTTAGTGAATTCCTAGAGGGTTTTAAGAAGAAATGGGGGGAAAAGAAAGAACCAAGACATCTGCTTGCTGCCCTCCATAACATAAAGAAGATGGAGAATGAAACCATTGATGAATTTAATACTAAGTTCAGGCTTGTGGTTACAGACTTCCCTAGAGAAATAAAGCCAAGGGATTCCTCCATCCTCATATCTTACATCGAAGCTTTCACTGGTGATTTGAGGTACCAGTTAAGGGAGAAAGAGCCTGCCGATCTAAAAACTACTCAGGAATTGGCTGAGAAAATAGAAAAGAATATGCAGTCTTCAGGAAAATCCAACATTCCAGGTTACACTAGGGGAAACACTTCATACAATGAAGAAAAGGGAAAATCCTTTGAATCAGAAGAAAAGGGAGCCTCTAAAGATCCCATGGAAAAGCTAACAGACATGATAAAAGACTTGGTTAGTAGTCAAAACCAACTTATGGCAGATCAATCTGCACAATTGAATCTTATGCATGATAGAATAATCACAATGGAAAGAAATAATGGACGTAGGAACTTTCATCCTAGGTAGAATCAGATGTATCAAAAGAAGTTTCCTCAACAAGAGCCTAGGATTCCAAATCAGTTAGACTCAGCTAACATGGTAGAAGAAGTAATTCCATGGTTTAGACCCTATGAAAAATTCCACCAAGAAAGCACTTGCTATGTTGCAAATCAAGTCATGGAACATGGACTTCCCAAGGTTAGTAATCAGGAAACAAATGCAAGCAAGCCTGATCATATATACATGGTAGGGTAAGCCTACCCTTTGTAACCATCTAAATAGTACAAGCCTGAGGATGAAACCATTGCAGAATCTTATAGTGAAACTTATGATGAAAACTGTAATATACATGATGGGACTCCTATGTGTTCTCCATATAATGATGACAGTCTAAAACGTTTACTACCTTGTGGCCTTTTCTCTGAAGAAGATGAGTATGAAAATGAGGACACGTATAGCTTGGAGCATGATACAAGTGACGAAGACTCCCTTATCCCTGACAAAGATGTTGATGAGGAGTCCTGGACATTCATGGAAAATCTAGTCTGTGACATGAAAAAAGAGGAAAATAATGAACCAGAAACTTTTGATGGTTTTGTTGATTTTACTGTCTATGGCATATCTAAAGGAGAGAGCATGGACCATGTGGCCTTGGGAAACTTTGATATGAAAAAGGAGCATGTAGTTTATCTACATGATCAGTCTGAGCCATATATCAGTATCAGTAATGAAGACAAAGAGAACTCGATATCGGAACATGATATCAACAATGGGGAATCCATCACATCTAACATAGATTATGGTGATGACTATTGGGATTTTTGTGGATATCTTATTAAGAATCCTATCTATGCTATATCTAGAAAGGGGAGTGTCTATTTAGAAATTTGTGGAAGTCCAATCTACTATACTTCCATAGAGGAAAGCATGGATATGGAGACCTTGGAAAATCCTAGTATGGAAAAGCAACATTCAAAACTCTTATATGATCATTCAGAGCCGCACAAAGGTATCAATAATGAAGACATGGAGAAGCAGTGTTGTGAAAAGACAGATGTGATGTAGTTATTAGAATATCAGTCTCAACAATCATTTTCACATATAGAGTTTCCTCATGACTTGGAGCCGCTTGGGGCTTATACAGTGAATTATCATCCAGTAAGCCTTGATGATCAGTATGATGGTGTAGTCAATCTGCCTCATCATTCTGATTTGTACATCAACCCTGTCTAGTCATGGATAGAAGCAGCCTGCACAAGCACTTACCAGTTTGGGAGGAAGTTTGACGACATTATTCATGCCTATGATTTCATATCCATCCCGCCCCTTCCGGATCATCACGCAGGTTTTCATTTTCTGAATAAAGTATCCTTACTTTGGCTAGTAACCAAAGACAAGGAAATTTTTTCTTATGTTAATAAAATTCTTAGGTGGTTACATTGGATTTCTGATTACACTTAACCCTTTTTATATCATGCTTAGAGTAGGAAAATAAGCTCCTTGAAAAAGAGAATTTACTTTCCGCACTTTTTGTTTTGTACTTAGCTATAATCAAACATTTTTGTTTTCATTAGTTAGTTACATTTGTTTTGTTTAAATAAATCATCTTAATGGTTCATTCAGTTTTTTATAAAACTTGTGCTACTAACGTTTTTCTTGTCAAGTTGAGATGTTTTTACAGGGTATATAAACCAGAGATTCTGATGTTCCCATATCCTCTCCTTGCCTTAAAGACCAGACCGAGCACATGTCCCACAGTTGGAGCTAGAATGTTACCACCTAAGTTGTACTTAGTGGTTTTTTATCAAGTGATCCTGGTGAACTGGACAGGGTTAACTTGTTCGGACTTCAAAATACCTGTGGGAGTACTTCTGGGAAGTGCTTGTTGTACTATATCACATGTTCATACCCCATGAGGGAATTGTAATAAATGTTCTAGCATGATAGTGTCTGTAAAAGACTCGGTCTCTTAGACTTTATTTGTCAATCCGATTATCCCAGGGTGTTTTTTCCCTTGGTTATTATTGGTTGTTGAATAAACGACTGATAATTTCTGAGTTTTTCACTCCATACCTCAAAATTTGGGGTGGTCGGCTTGGAATTTAGGCATATTGAGGTTATTAGAGTCTATGTGTCAATGTATAAACATGCTATACATCATGGTTGAGTCATATGAACATGTCTAAGGCCCCCTAGGTTTTTTCAATTTTTCAATTTTTTAATTTTTTCAGTGTTTTTTAGTTAAAATTTAATTGTTCCAAAACTTAGGCTATTTTTTAATAGTTTAATTGGAAAAATTGATTTTGTAATAAAAGTGGGCTAAATAATCAGTTTCAGTTATGTAGGTGCTCATTTTCAAGCTAAGAGCACCATGTAAACCCATGGACCCACTATTTCCTAGTTTTGAGTGATTTTCCATCACTCAGGTCAGAAAGCCCCAAAAATCAATTATTGATGATTTTAATTAATAAATTGATGAATAATGGAGCAAATCCAAAATCATAGATCAGTGGATTCTCAGACGATTTGATTGAAATCAGTCAAATCTGAAGCAGATTCACTGGATCTGACAAATCCTTGACTGAAGGAGGTGATCAAATCACATCCAGAGTTGATCTTCAGCATCCTTTATGGGGGATTTTTCTTTCCCTCTCTCCTCAACATGTTTTGGCTCATCTGGATGAGTTTTGGTGGATGCTTCAGTCAATAGGTTGAGGTGTCAGTCAGATCAGATCTCCGATTGACAATTGCACTCAGTGAGACTCAGATCTGGCTCAGCTAGACACAGATCAGGCATTGATGGACTATTCATCAACATATTTGGTTTATCTCCTTGGGATTTGTACCCCCTTGGGCTAGATCTCCTGTTTTTTGTATATATCCAAGCACAACAACCTCTTCCAAGCTAGTTAGAATTGGGATTGAGGTGCAACTGTTATTGTACTATTGTAATTCTTCATTTGAAATAAAGAAAAGCTTTGTAGGCTAGATGGTGTTGTGCCATTACATGTGTGGATGATTATTGCCATTATTTTACTAAGGTAACCTGTATCTCTATTCATTTTTTGCTAATTGCTTGTAGATATGTTGTTAAGATTGATAATAGGCTTATTATAATCTTGATAGGAAAGGTGATTTTCAATAAGTTTATTGACCATCTCCTTCCTTTGATGCATGTTTAGAGATCTAGATTCAACATGTCCTATAAGCTTATATGCATGTTATTTTGAATCTCTGTGTATGTACTAATTGGATCTCACAAGTTTCTTGGCAACTTCTTTGATTTCAGCTGAGCTGCAGGTTCCTACATTGGAGAGGATGCTGATCTAGTTTTCTTCTTCACTCTCTTCAAAACCTTCCAAAGGCATAGTCCCTCGACATTCCACCTAAAAGCTCCACTGTGGATCTTCAAGGAAACCGACACTTCTCTCCTCCTCTTCCTCCCTCAAAATCAACATTTTTACCTGGTTACTTTGTTCATAGCTTTGATTGTGCTTATATCTATCATCTTAAAAGTAATTCCAACATAGATCTATCTTATCAAATTCCATAGTCTAGATCTTGCAGTTAAAAAGTTTCATAAGCATTCTAGATCTAGCTTTGGGGAAATCGTCCTTTTTGCATGGAAATTTGAAGAAAAATTGTAGCTTGCATGCATTAGATTTCTTTTTTTTGTTATAAAAGATAAATCCAGCAATCAGTGCATATTTCATTGGCTGCACAAACAACAAGCCAAGATCCCAAGGAAAGCTTGCTTTCCTTGGTTCCTTTTTTACTTGTTTAGCTAGTTTTAACTCCATATTTTTTGAGTTAAGGTAGGCTGATCCAAAGGTACTCTTAAAGTGATTTTGGGCATATGTTATTCTAACATGCTTGCTTGTTTTTAGTAGGTGTAACAGAAAATAAAGGAAGCTGCTGCTCGGAAGTGTCTCCCTAGGGATCTCCCATTTGACTAAAACCTTTGATTTTTGCACCTTGTAATCTCTTGATTTCAATCCATATAAGGATCAAGAGGAATTATATCAGTTCTCTGATATTGTAACCACTGTTAATAAAATTATTTTTGAATAGGCTCTTTCGAGCCCATTCCCCATCCCCCTTGGGGGGGTTTACGTCGGTGTCCTTTTTGTTGCATTTTGCTCATTTCTTTTCAAGTTAGTATTGATCTAATCTGTAGGGTAGTATAATTTATTTTATTATTAATTTCATATTCGATACTTTATATTTCAAAGTAATCATAATACTTACCCCACGACTTCCCGATTGACCCAAAAGGGGAAAGAGATTCGTGGTAGGACTAATTAGAAAACTAGAATTGTGTACATGTTTTCTTTTGATCATTTGTTTTTTAGCTATTATAAAATTAACCCCTCCTCGATTCCCCGATTGAGATCCACTTGGATTGAAAGAGGTTCCTGGAGGGTTTTATTTTAAACAAGAACACCTAGTTTAAAACTTACTAAAATTGATAAGACTCCAGTGTGTATGCTCTGCACTTGGCTGCGGTTCATCCGATCAGTCAAGCTATATCAAAAGCACTTGAGTGAATAGTATAATTAGGACTCACTCTCCCAAATTAACAAACCAACAGGTGAAAATCCAACACCTAGATCGGACCATCACGGTGGAAAAATACCCAAAGGAAGTGGGAACTTCTGAAAAGTGACCTCGGGGCGTCGATCTCTGTCACACCCTAACGGGTGCGTTATGAACAATAGCCCTAGAGACTCCATTTCATCCTACATATTCCTTGCGGGTATCCATGAAGGTTTAGTTTTGGACATACTCCAAGTACTCTAGGGTATATCTGGAGTCCCCCCTTTGCCTAATTTTAATCAACTCACACTTCAATTTTAACTTAAAACATACCAAGAGGCAATCACAAAACACTCACTCCAAGCACGCGCAAGTACATTGTTTCTATTTTTTGACTCCATTCTAAGGCACTGGTTATTTTCTTGTTATATATATATATATATATATTGTGTCTCAACATTGTGCTTTCGTGTGTTCATCTTTTGTATCTTGCCATCTTTGATCATCTATAGTTAAATTGCAAACTCCTAAGTAACTCAATCAGTTTAGCATCGCAACACTAAGTAATTATCCTTAGTAACTTAATAGGGTCTACCCCCCTTGGCTCCGTTAGGAGTTGAGCCTAAACGAAGGAGTCAAGAACAAGGTGACAGCCTTGACTTGAGACTTTCCTCCAAGGACACACCAAGTGGCTTGAAGATTTATGCCACGTGACCCAGGTGTGTGAAAGGTAGCAACAAACCTCAATATCCTCGTCTTCTTTTTACTTTTAAGGAAAAGAGGCTGGAATCTCCCATGAAAACTCATCTGCTAATTGAACTACAAGAAAAGGTCATATCTATTTGTGTTGACTAGATTTCTAGACAGCAACATCTGGCCCTGGAAGGCAGTAAGCATAGATGGAATACTTCTTCTTCATCCTTAAAGAAAAGGGACCCCTATTGTTTAAAAAACTTTAAACAGGTGCTCCCTAAGGTTGAAGGATATGTGGAATGTGTGAAGAAATGTGGAGTTCATTGGCTGGAACTTAAGTTTAAATTTAAACTCATTTGGTAGCCAAGAAAGCCATACAGGGATGATTTTTCATTTACTAAGCGCGAGGAGAAGCAGCGTTGGAAATCTTGGGTATCTTGTAAGGGATATCTAGATGGGAGTGAATCGACTGAATGCTCCTACAATTTTTTTCTCTCTCCATGAACGAGCTAATATTCCAGAATTAGATTCAAATTAGTGGAAGTTGTTGCATGAGGACATGCAACAGCATAGTTGGGGAGAGATGTTGGGTCCTGAAATACCCGTTTTTGATCACACCTATTATACCCCCTTTTTCCTTGTCTTACTTCATTCTATGCACCATGCATATGTTTTCCCCTCATATTAATCCTTGAATCTCTACGGGTATGATTAATTATTGTTTTATCTTTTTAATTCCTATGATTCTTATATTCAGAACTCTGTCTCTTGAATTATGCTAACACATCATGATTTCATAAAGATAGTTCAAGATTTGAGAAATACATGTGTAGCATCCTAGGTGGTATGAAGAGAAGATGATCTTTCAGTGCTAGTTGTTACCTTCCAGTCCCATCTCTACATGCTAGAAGCATACAGAGGTCGTCATTCCACCCTTAGCTGCAACAAACTTAGTTGTGACAACGTGCCACTGCTTAAGGTATAGCTGCGAGATATGGAGTCAATATTAACTGGTTATGTCTATTCATTAACTGCTCAAGCAACATGATTCCCTATATTCTCTACTTCCATTGAAATTCACTCACATCTATAACAACTCGTTGCAACAAGGCATAGCGAAGATCGTAGATCATCATGTCTTCTCGATATTAGTGGGTGAAGATTATGATTGTTCATGTATAAATATGGGGAAACATTCTGAACCAAGGGTTTGTTGATTATTGATCTGAATTTGTAAGCCATGACAGTGAGTTGTACTTTGTACTTTGTTATTTTAATATAAGCAGAAGGATTCTTTTGATTTCTACGTCTTAACCTGTATTAGTTTCGGCTTCTCTTTTCGAAGGCTAGGTCCGCCTTCCATAGAGATTGTCGAGTTAATTAGATGTTTTGCTTTTTTTGTTGTGTGGTGTGGAAGTTTTAGTAATTTCATTCCTTACAGTTAGCTTCAACAATAATTATTTATCATTGTAATTCCTTTTATAGTAATGTTTGCATTTCCTTTAAGCTATAATTGGTTGGTGTGATAGTCGACTGTGTAGGTTAGTTTCCATTATGCATGTGTGCCAATAGCTTCTATAGTCAAGCTCAAATCCAGTTCCTTTCAATTACTTGTATTTCTTAGGTTTGCTAATTCAGTCATATTATGGTTTAGAGTTTGTATAGTTCAATTGCCGTTGTTCCCAATTCTTAGATTACTTGAATTAAACTAGTTATGATGGATTTACATATAGTCTGATAATGTTAGGATTTAACTTTCTGCAAAAGTAAGTCTAGTCATCTATTTTTAGATTCATTAATTGTTCGATTGATATTGTAGAAGGTAATTACATTTCTAAATTCCTAGGTGGGTAATTTGAATTAGTTTAGCTATCAAAGGAGTTGGACTGAGAAGATAGGTAGGACAATAATCCTCCATTCATTTGATCATCTACTTAATGTTTATGCACAAGCATTGTGAATTATCTTTGAAGTAAAAAGACTTCCATGGGTTGAAAATTTATATTGAGCATTCTATATGTTAGTTGTAGTTAGCTTGCATATAGAGTGACTAACATTGATGAGCTCCTCGATGGGTGATGTTAACCCAAAAATACCCCACATAGCTCTAAATGGCCTACACCACCCAAGGACACCATCTCACATCACTCATTTCACTCCATAAGACCTTCAATTTGACCCCCACACCTCCAAAAGAGCCCAAGGATGAAGAAAAGGGCTAAAATCCCCAAAAAAGAGCCCAAAATACCCCCCCTAGGAGATAAATCCCTCAAAGATGGGCTAAAGTTAGGTGGAAGGGGATAAAGCCCTGACCAAGGGCTTAAAACCATAAAATCGCTTGGAAAAACTATAAAAGGAGGATGGGGGGTCACTCTCAAAAGACTCCTCCCTTTCCTATTGTTATGCTGCCTGTGGATGCTTTGAGACCTTTGCCTCTAAAACCACCCACATTCCCTCTCTTCCACATCCATTCCCACTTGAGCCATTTCTCCCCCAATAAAGAGAGAGAGAAGCTTCTAGGAGCTAGGGCATGGTGGCCCATTTCCACCCAATAGAGGTATAATGTTTCTTTACATGTTTGTTTAGTTATTTTTTTTGTTTTCTAACCTTGTTTTCTAGTTGTAGGTTTTATTATTGGCATTGTTTCTAGGTTGCTCCATGGTAGCTTAGGTTTGTTTTGCAGGGTTAAGGAGGCGGAACCCTAACCCGTTTTCTGCAAAGGGGTTCACAAAGCTTCATCCCCACTTCTTCTTTCTGCTCATGCTATTGGATCTAGTTTATAGTTGTTTCCATTTGATTATTCTTGTTTAGATTAGCTTAGTGGAATTTGTTGTTATGTTTATACTATTTCGATTTCATTTTTTCCTATTTTCAAAGAGTAGGAACCTACCCTTGTGCCCTATAGGAACAATGGAGCCATTATTGCTCCTATAGTGAGGAGAAATCCTCACTACAGCTTTGGTGACCATACCAGGTTGATCCCATAGGATCCTTGGTCCAAAAATTTAAAGTTTTCAAGTTTTTTCAATTTTACCCGAGTTTTCAGAAATATTATGTTAGATCTGTCTTAAATCTGGTTTATTTCCTATTTTATTCAGTGTCGAAGCCTCTGCTAGGCCAAGCTAATTTAGATTGACCCCAGTACCAGTTACTGTCAGCCAGATCTAACCCTGCCTCACCAAAAATCCCTTTTCGAAGCAGGGTGCTCTTATCAGGGAAAAAGGTGAGACTGGGGCACTCTTAATGAGCAAACAGGTGTGCCCAAGGTGCACTTAATCCCCAGACAAGCACGACTTCATCCTAGAAACTTAGGTTGCAGCTGTTTTTCCATTCTATGTGACCCCCTTGCTAGATTTGGTCAAAAATGTGTGGCCTATCACACAGAAGTTGAATTTAAGTTTAATTGACAGTAATTTTCAATTTCAAAGGACTGTTAGTGTGTCCCAGCCGCCTCTGTCCACCATTGCAGGTCTTTTTCAGTTCCAATTTTTAGTTTCGGCAAATCAATCCATGAACAATGTGTAAATGTTAAATCAATAATTAAGGCTTAATAAAATGAACTAGTCTAACTAAAAGTAACTTAAAAATAACCATCTTGCTGCCCCCTTCCTCCTCTACCTAGTCATCACCCTCTGAGGTATTCTAGGATACAACGAAGGGTAAGCTCGTATAGATCTAGGCACTCCATGGTATTTTTCCCAAACCACTAAAACCGGGTGACCTGGAAGGTAGAGGGGGTAGAGAAGGAGGGCTTCTCATGGTGCTAAGTGGCCTCCCTGTTGACCAAACTAGCATCCGTGAGGTGACCTAAGGATCTACGGATGGGCTTAGTCCCATTGTGTTGAGATACCAACACCTTCTCTTGGTTTGAAGAAGAATATCACTTAGAGGTAGACATTTAGTTAGGCCAACAATCCAGGGTTAATCACTATACTTGCTTACAATTTTTTGTTTACTTTTGCATACAAAACCATGATATGAACTCTACCATCAATTCATAAACCATATTGCAACAAATAAATACTAGAACAAACAAGCAAGCCAACACACCATACCAAATAATTAACCCAACTCAGTTCATGACACTGAGTAAGCCTTAAAATTTACCAAATTTACACTAAGTTCAATCAATTCTGCATTCTTTGAGGACATCATTCCCTGACTGCTTCAACTGTGGGAAGTACTTAGGCTTTACCTAGAAACTCATTGTGAGGAGTACCATAGGAACCCCAAAGTAGCTGGCCGTTGAGAGGAATTGCCAAGCGAAACGGGCAATGACCCCTTTCGATTGACTAGAAGAACCTATGAGGAACTAGCCAAGCACTGTCTTATGGAAGTCTTGGTGGCTGAGAGACCACCTTCAGCCAATAGGAAGCCATTGAAACCAGGGTCCAAATCTCATACCCACCAGTTTCATACACAAAAGCGAACACAATTGATCCTCCATGATCTTCCTCATGCCTAAGAGGAGAACCACCACCATTTGGAACACTTGATCAGCACCATTGAAGCCGCTCTAATTGATCTCCCACACTATCATTAGGCCACATAGCCTCTGATTCTGATTCAGACCCATATCAATCTGAACCAAACCTTCACACCGCACCATCAAGCCCCATGGCTAGTGTAAACCCAGATCCATTTTTCGGCCTAACCTTAGCAAGTGGACCCATGTCCACATCACAACCTTTCACCCACAACTTGGAAAGTTTTCCAAGCACAATCATGCAGAATATCATTAGCCTATTGCCACCATCCATAGTGACCAGCAAAGCTAGCCCAATGGTACCACACAGGGGCAGTGGCCCCTCCACACATTGCCCCTCCAACCACACAGTGGGGCAGTGCACCATCCACCTACATTGCCCCTACTATCATACATGGGGGCAATGCTCCCACCACCCAAAACGCCCCCACACAACACTTGGGGGCATTGGCTCATCTGTAATGGTGCCACCACAAGCACCCCCAGCCATGCAGATGCATTATGAACCTGCAAACCCCACCCCCATTGCAGCCCCATCCCACATCAACTTGGGGTCAAATATACCCTTCATGGCTTGTCTGAACTTTCCTGACTTGGCTAGACTAACAAATGACCCCATCTGCCACCAAGCTTTCTGGCCACCCATGCCAACTAAGCTGCCATAAGACATACAAAAGTTTGAAGGAAAAGCCAGGGAATGTCCCCAAAATCATAGAATGACATTCCATCTATGGTGCTCATCCAACAACATCATAGATGACTCCATTAGGCTGAGGCTATTCCAACACACCCTTACAGGTGCCGTGGCCAAATGGTACATTGAGGTGCCATAAGACAAGTACCCCGATTTCAACTCCCTAGCCTTCATGTTCCTATAGTATTTTCAACTCCCTGTTAGATATAAAAGGGGGGTGGAGATTATATTATCCTGTTCCCAAAGCACCACCACTCACCTAACTGACCATATCAATGAGTGGCGACGACGTTGTAGCTTATGCAAAATCCAACTGGAGGACAGGATCTTCTTGGATTGGTTCCTTAAGACTTTTCTCCCGCCCATTGCAAAGGACATTGTTAACACCCAAAAAATGTTCACTACCTCATCTACCCCATTGCATGGCTCATTTGTCCATTTTCCTACCATATTTCCATCAAAAACCCATAAAACCATCTAAAAAGCCTCCAAAAGGCTTAAAATGCCTCCAAAAGGCCATAAAACCCTATTTTCCTCCAAAAAAGCAAAAAATCTCCAAAAAGGAAGAAAAAATATAAAATAATGAGGAAAAGGAGGAAAAAACCCTAAACAGCTGAAACCCTAACCCTAAACCGATACTCCACCACTATAAATAAGTGATGGAGACCCCTCATTTCATATCCACAATCACAAGTATCCTACCTCTGCCAAAATTGCTCTTGAAACCCTAGCTCACCATTGAGCTACTTTCACCATGAGAGCCCCTTTTGGCCCATTTCCACCATTGGAGAAAGAGAAGGAACAGCTGGAGCTCAGAGCAACCTCTCGGATCAGCGCAACGGGCTTCACCAACCTCCACATTGGAGGTCAGATCAATAAAAAATCATTCTTTACTTTTTGCTATTTTGCTTCATGAACATGTTTAGATTAATTTTTATTACTGTTTAGCATCTTTTATTTCACATCTTATTGAACTGCTACTAAGGAATCCATTTTCCTTAGTAGGTGCTCATTTGCACAAGCTAGCGGTAAAACCCTAGCTACAGTTTTGGCGACTCCACTGGTTTTTATTTTATTTTATTTCCCGTTTTGTCCTTTCGGCTGTCGTTTTCGGCCGCCATAAACAGTCGTTTTTTCCTTCACAGTTGCGACCCAACCGCGCCTTTCCAGCCCTTAGCTGCGACTAGACTGCGCCTTTTAGCCATTTTACCCGCGTCCCAACCGCGTCTTTTGGCCAGAAACCCGCGACCCATCTGCGCCTGTTTTCTTCAAACCCGCGCACCGATTGCGCTTATTTCATTCAAACCCGCGCCCCGACCGCGCCTGTTTCATTCAAACCCGCGACCCGACCGCGCCTATTTTATTCAAACCCGCACCCCGACCGTGCCTGTTTCATTCAAACCCGCGGTTCGACCGCTATTTTTTATCTCAGATCCACGGTCTGATTTCTGCAGATTTTCCTGTATTTGACACCAGCCCCTTTACTGCCATTTTTTCTACACCTGCACAGCCATTTGTTTTACCTGCAGCCCTATAGCCTTTTCTGCAATAGCATTTTTGTCCCCCTTCACAGAATTTTTTAAGAAATTTTTCAGCATTGTTTATTCAGATAATTTTGCATGGTAAAATTTTCTTTTTTTTCATTCAGTATTTTTGATATTTAGGAAGTTTCCCTGGCACTTCTCTTCTGGGTTCATAACTGCACGAGCACACAATCTGTCACCTAATTCAAGTGAGACTTAAAAACTACTTAACTCAACCAACATTCTAACCCCACTTGGGGAACACAAAAGAATTTTTGTAGTTAGGTAGGATCGGGGGGATAGGCTTCCAAAAACACCCCTCGGTTACTTACACTTGAGACATAGTTGTTGTCTATTAGGGAACCAAAATCCCCTAGTATTTTTTGACACGGTCACAACCGGTTTATCAGAGGGCCTCTCCCTTAGGAGGGTTGAAGTCGTGAGATTGGTTCGGGAGGTCTGAGTGGAATACCGAACTCCATTCAGTAACTGAAGGGCTACCTTTCACAGTTCTCGGGATATCCCTGTATAGGGGTATTGCGGTTAAGGACCAAGTGGCAGATTTACCTTTCTGGACGTGTCATGAACGGGGTATCTTAGTTTCCATTCTTCTAGGATTTGACTACCCGGTGTCCCTCCCGGTAGGGGGATACCTTAGCCACTTGGATTTCTTATTCATATTGTCTGACTTGGATTTCATCACCTTGCAGAGGATATGTCTAGTTGATTCATAATACTTCTAGTTAGGTGTTTGCATGCTCCCTTACCTCCTTTTGGTCTAGTGAGTCCACCGTTTTTTATTTGTAGGAAACCTGCTGTTTTTTGGTATTCTGACCATTTATGTTGACACTCCGCCTATTGTAGCACGCAGTTACAGTGGGTGTTTTGAGTTGGTTGTTGGCCTGAGCACCCTATTTTTTGAGCTCTCCTTCTGCACACTCGGTTGCATTAGAGTTTTTGAGCTGTTTTATACCTACCTCAACCCACAAAGATTTGACACCATTTGTCACCATTGAGTCCCTGAGACATTCTCAGCGCCTCAGAGGTGAGCCCCCACAGCACAGTTCACTTGACACCACCCGTCCTCGACCCATATCATCATCACTTGATACCACTTATGATAGATCTCGAGCCTTGTCACTTGACTCCACTCGTCAGTGGCATAGGACTCCGTCACCAGATACTGACGCCCCTTATTTCACCTCTGATTCTGAGCCAGATTCTGAGAACCCCCTTTACACTGCCCCTACTAGCCCCATGGCTAGCGTGACTCCCACTCCCATCTTGGTCGGAACCGTTGGTGGCACATCCACCACTACACCAGTTACCACACCTGCTATGGATATGCCCTCCATGGGGCCCCCATTGACCGTTTCCCTCACGGCACCTATTCCCGTAGCAGGAATACCTATTCTCACTCCATCAGTGACTCATACCACCCATAGTGGTGTAGGTTCGTCCTATACCACCTTGGTTCCCCCACTTGGGGGCAACCTCCCTCACATTACCCCTCTACTTGGGGGCATCAGCCCCAACTTAATCCAACCCACTACCGTGTCACATTCTTTGTCCAGTTTTCCATTCATGGCTAGCCTCAACCTGCCTGACCTAGCCAGATTAACCAATGACCCCATCCGACACGACCCTGCGTGGCCTCACATGCCCACCAAGCTCCCCTCTGACATCCCTAAGTTCGAGGGCAAGGCAGGTGAAGACCCACAAAACCATATCATGTCCTTCCATCTATGGTGTTCCTCCAACTCCATAGTAAATGACTCTATTCGCCTCCATTTATTACAGCGCACTTTCACTGGCTCTGCTGCCAAGTGGTATATCGAACAACCCCATGGAACCCATGCCACCTTTACTTCCCTTGCCTCGACCTACCTGCAGTTCTTCCAATTACCTGTCCGCTATGATGCAGGCATTGAGATCCTACTATCATGCAAACAAAACACAGCTACCCACATCATGGACGACATTCATGAATGGCGTCGACGCCGTAGTTTATGCAAGATCAATTTAGACGACCGGATCTTCCTAGACTGGTTCCTCAAATCCCTCCTTCCTATCATTGCTAAGGATGTAGCATCCGAACGACCCCAGTCTGAAGAAGAGGCCATCCTTAAAGCCCATCAATTCGATCTCATTTACGCCTAGTCAGGTTATCTCTATACCATTATACCTAATGCCCCTCACGACAATTCATCCCAGCACGATGCGCCGGGGGCATCCCACGCTACCGACGGCATCATTGGCCATGTCTCTTCGCAGCCTCAACCATTAACCATAGCCTGTCTTACCCCTGGCCCTGACCCTTCGCAGGTTACCTCACAATCTGGAGCAACCAACCCGTATGCTCCCATGCCACATCACCACCATTCCCATGGACCCTCATGTCCACCTCAGTGTTTCGGTCATCTGACTCCTGCTTACACCCCCCTGGTCGCACCTCAGCCCTACTATCACCAGCAGGCTGCACCAGCTTTTGCACCGTCACAAGCCCAACCCGTTTATTACCCGCCACAGCCAACCCCTGCGGCAAACCCACAACCCGCTCCACAGCACTATCAGCAACACCCTCAAGTTGCTGCACCTGCGCAGCCTCCACCTACATATCATCCACCGCAGCCTGCTCCAGCCCCTACGCAACCTCAGAATCCACCTGCTGTCCAAGGGCAAGTTTACGCTCAACAAAACCCGCAGCAAAACCAGAACAACCAACGCAACCAGGGCCAACAAAACCGCGGCAGAGGCCGCAATCGTGGGAACAACCAACCGACCGAGCAAGCTGGTCAACACCCTATTCCCCCCGCTAATAATAATGCGGCCCCTGCTAACCAAAACCCTGATCGCCTGCCCAAGCAGGCTAAAAACCCTAATTTGCGAACAAAATACCCTTGTTCTGTTTGCGGGGTCTATGGCCACTACACACATTTTTGTCCACATATAGAGCGGGTTCGTCAACTTTGGGCTGCTGATGTACAACGCCAAGGGCAGATGTCTCCTCAAGCACCGCCTAACCTGCCACAACCTCAGCAGCCACCTTTGGTGCTGCAAAACCCCTTACCAACCCAAGGCGTAGTGAACACCCAACCGTTGGCTCCTCCTCAAGCCAACGCGCCAACCCAACAACTAATCACTTACGCTGCTCCTGATCAACCCACGCTTGACTCAGGTACCCACCACTTGTTGATGATGTCCTCCGATGAGATCAACCTCCAGACCCGGTGGAACCAATATGGCTCCACCCCTGAAGCCCCTCCCGCCGATACACCTACTAACGCTCATCCCACTGATCAGGCGTTACGTATACCTCCACCTCCACTAGATGGCACTCCCAAAGCGCCCCATTTCCCACTTCACCGTATCAACAATAACCCCAATGCACGGGCTGCTTCCAACTACAACATTGTCGATGACTTAGCCCAATCCCCCGCAGCTATGTATGCGTTAGAAGTCTTAAAAAACTGTCCTTCAGTGCAAGACTTTACTCTCAGCCATTGGGGCTATCAATCCAAATGATTCGCAGTTAATGGCATTTGATTTGGACCAATCTGAAGCTCTCCTGCCTTCCACTTTGGCATTCCGAGCTTCTCTTTCCATTCGGAATTTTGTCGTCCATCGATGCATTGTTGATGAAGGTGCTTCTACATGTGTCATGCCCACCTCCATCTGGAAAAAAATGGGATCCCCCCCTCTCTAGCAGTCCTCTACTACGTTGCGAGCCTACGACGGCCGTTCAGCTCAACCACAAGGCCTATTAACTAACGTCCCCCTCCAGCTGGCTGGCAAAACCATCCTCATAAACATCGAGGTTATCAATGCACAGCTTGATTATAACCTTTTACTTGGCCACAGCTACATGTATGCCATGCGAGTAGTTGCTTCTACTGTTTTTCGTACCATGATGTTCCCCCATGAGGGACGTGTGGTCAAGGTTGACCAACTCACTTACCATGATCCCAATACCCCCGCGACACCCGAAAATGTTCTCCCCATGATTGAACAACCCGTTTTGGGTGCCACCACCTCATTCGTTTCTTCTTTGGGGATGGGCGTTTACTCTGACACACCAATGACCTCAACCTTCCCATCTATTCCACCCCCGTCACTTGCCACTGAAGTGTCTGACCTATGTACCCTGTCCCATA